>JAOWBR010158460.1:0-12566 GCA_028571145.1 Dionaea muscipula
CAACTCTGCTCATTGCAAGGCTCCTGGTCATACTCGGGATAGGTGCTTCAAGTTACATGGCAGACCCTCTACTCCTCAGTCTGCTAATGTGACTTCCATTGGATCAGATTCCTTCCACACTCCACCTGATGACTCTTCTCAGACTCATATTCAGACATCTTTGGCTCCACATGTACACTCTGCCCACTCAGCTGCCTATCATTCTGCATCTCCTCGCCAGTGGATCATTGATAACGGGGCGTCTGACCATATGACTGGTTCCCTAGGTATGATGTATGGTTATTCCCCCACTTCCGCTTATCTAGATATTTGGAGTGCATATGATACTTATATCCCGGTCAAAGGGATAGGGATAGTCCCTCTTACCTCTACTCTTACATTATCTTCTGTTCTATATATTCCTGTACTTTCTGTCAATCTACTATCTGTCAATGCTCTAACTCAGACTCACCGTTGTCATGCTCTGTTTTCTGGGGATTCTTGTACTTTTCCGGATCCTGTGACGAGAAGGACTATTAGTAGGGGTCGACGCTTGTTAGGAGGACTCTACGTGTTGGAGGCTGAGTCACCATCTATTGCCTTTCCTAGTATCTCTACCACTGCCCTGGATCTCTACTGTCGTTTTGATCATCCTATGCTCTCTAGTCTGAAGCGTCTTTATCCTGAAGTCCAGTCCTTACCTGATCATTTTTGTGAGTCTTGTCAGTTTGCCAAACATCACAGGGTATCCTATCAGTCTCGAGTCACTAAACGAGCGTATGCTCCTTTTGAGTCAGTGCATTTGGATGTTTGGGGTCCGTGTCCAGTAGAGTCTAAAGCAAGTTTTTGTTATTTTGTGTCATTTGTAGATGATTATTCCCGAATGACTTGATTATTTTTTAATGAAAAATCGTTCAGAATTGTTCCCTATTTTTACTGCTTTTCATGCTGAAATCCAAACACAATTCCCTTTACCTATACGGACCTTCTGGAGTGATAATGCCAGGGAATACTTCTCTCATTCCTTTACCACATTCATGACCACACATGGGATCCTCCATCAATCATTCTGTCTCGATACACCACCACAAACTGGCGTTGCTGAACGTAAAAATCGTTATCTGTTAGAAGTGACTCGAGCCTTGATGTTTCGTATGAGTGTCCTCAAAATGTTTTGGAGTGAGGTTATCTTAACAGTTGCCTACCTGATAAACCGCATGCCATCCTTTGTCTTGCAAGGGGAGATTCCTCTCCGTGTTCTTTTTCCGGACACCTCTTTGCATCCTCTTCATCTTCTTCCCCTCCGTATCTTTGGGTGCACCTGTTATGTCCGTGACATCCGTCCCGCCCTCACCAAACTTGACCCCAAGTCTCTGCGGTGTATTTTTCTGGGCTACTCTCGTGCTCAGAAGGGCTGTCACTGTTACTCTCCTGATCTGTGCCGTTCTTATGTGTCTACTGATGTTATCTTCGACGAGTTGACCCCATTCTTCTCACCTTTATCTGAGTCCTCCTCCTGTCCTCCTCGTCCCTCTCAGCCCGTGTCTGTCGATGGCGATGCTGATACTTAGTTTATGAGTTCGGTCAGCATGTGCCTGCGTTGTCTATCCCATTGTCTCCTTCACCTTCTTCATCTCCATCTCCTCCTCCCCCATCGTCTCCTCCACCACCTATCCGCCATGTATATACTCATGGTCCTCGTCGCGTCATTTCCTTTGGGTCCGACTAACCTCTAGTTCGGTTGGATTCTCCTCTCGTAGCTGCTCTTGAGCCGGCCCCTGCCAACCCTTCGTCCTCGTTCGTGGTTTTTTTATCGCCTGCTCCTTCCTCTGATCTGGATGTTCCTGTTGCCCTGCGAAAGGGTTAGCGGAGTTGTGCGACATATTCTCTATTTGCTCATATATCCTATGCTAGAGTTTCTTCTACCTTACAGACTTTTATTTCTACTCTGGATTCTGTTCTTGTTCCTCGTTCTGTATCTGAGGCTTTCTCCTCTTCAGAGTGGACACAGGCGATGTATGAAGAAATGACGGCTCTTGAGGCCAATGAGACTTGAGATCTTGTTTCATTACCTCCTGAGAAAACCGTCATTGGATGCAAATAGGTCTTTGCTGTGAAGGTGAATCCCGATGGTTCTGTTTCTCATCTCAAGGCTCGTCTGGTTGTCAAAGACTATGCTCAGGTGCATAGTATTGATTACACTGAGACCTTCTCTCCTGTGGCTAAGATGACCTCTGTTCATCTTCTGATTTTTATAGTTGCCTCTTGTCATTGGCCTTTGCACCAGTTGGATGTGAAGAATGTTTTTCTTCATGAAGATCTGACCGAAGAGGTCTATCTGGAGCAACCACCTGGGTTCGTTGCTCAGGGATAGTGATCGTGTTTGCCGTCTGAAAAAGTCCTTGTATGGGCTTCGATAATCCCTCGAGCATGGTTTGGTCGGTTCAGTTCTGGAGTTCTGGAGTTTAGCCTACAACGCTCAGCAAAAGATCATTCTGTCTTCTATAGGCTCTCTAGTGATGGGTGCATCTTCCTCGTTTATGTTGATGATATTGTCATCACAGGCAATGACAACACAAGGATTACTTTGTTAAAGGCATTCTTTCATAGCCACTTCCAGACCAAAGATCTTGGATCTTTGAGATATTTTTTGGGGATTGAAGTATCTCGCTGTAAGCGTGGGATTTTCTTATCCCAATGCAAGTATGTTATGGACTTATTGCGAGACACCGACATGCTTAGTTGTAAGCCATGTGACACCCCAATGCTTCCGGAGTTGAGACTGTTACCTGTAGAAGGGGCTGTGTTGGATGATCCAGATAGGTACATACGCTTAGTGGGTAAGCTGAATTATCTTGCCATCACGCGTCCTGACATCGCTTTTTCAGTTAGCGTAGTTAGCCAGTTTATGTTAGATCCCCGAGTTCCTCATTGGGACGCAGTCGTGTATATTCTTCAATATATCAAGGGACATCCGAGCCGAAGACTTCTCTATAGTGATCATGGTCACAGGCGTATTGAGGGTTTCTCTGATGCAGATTGGACTGGTTCACCCTATGATCGGAAGTCCACCAATCGCTACTGTGTTTTTGTTGGTGGTAATTTGGTTTCATGGAAAAGCAAGAAGCAAACAGTTGTTGCTAGATCCAGTGTTGAGTCTGAGTATCGTGCTTTAGCCTATTTGACTAGTGAAGTCACCTATCTTTTTCAGTTACTTGATGAGCTAGAGTATCCTGCCCCAAAGCCTACTGAGCTATAGTGTGACAGTCTGTCTGCTATCTATATTGTCTCTAATCCAGTTTTTCATAAGCGAACAAAGCATATTGCAGTTGATTGTCATTTTGTGAGAGAGAAATTACAGAGCAGTGATATTGTGTTGCATTATGTGAAGACTGGGGAGCAACATGCAGATATCCTGACTAAATCTTTGTTTAAGAATAGGGTTGAGTATATTTGTAACAAGCTGGATCTGATTAATATCTATACTCCAACTTAAGGAGGAGTGTTGAGAACATTGGGTTTAATTTAGTGGGCTTTAGTTGTCTTAGTATTGTGCTAGGTTTATTGTAACTCTTTATGTATGGCCCAAGATACCACATATTTAATCAAAGGCTAGCCTCTCTAGGGGTTAAACTTTTCCATTCTTTACTCACTTTGTCAACAGGGACGATTCTGTATTTCGGCTGATGTTGTATTCGATGAGACTACCACATTTAGCTCTTTTTCATCCTCACTTGGGTCACCATTTGAGTCATCCTCTTATGCGGATGATTTTCTCGACTACCAGTTGGTTACAATTTCATCGTCGTTGTGACCTGTTCCGACTTCTACACCTGACTCGTTGCACGTCTCTCCTCTTCGGGTATATACCTGTCGTCCTTATGAGATCATCATTGATCAGTTAGACTATCTAGATGAGTGTGCTTCTCCTCCCGTTGTTGCTCCTACGCCGACTACTCGTGGTTTGGATTCTCCGCCAGTTGCTCCTGGTTCTCATCCTTTGCCTTCTATTAAGGCTTCGTCACCAGTTGCTCCTACATCTTCTCCACCCTCTAATTTGGATCTTCCGATTGTCGTGCGAAAGGGCCAACGTAGTTGTGTTGCGTATCCTATATCTGCTCATATCTCTTATGCTAGGGTATCCTCTTCATTATAGGTATTTGTCTCTTCTTTGGACTCTGTATCTATTCCTCGATCTTTATGCGAAGCTCTCTCTTCCCCGAGGTGACAACAGGCAATGTGTGGAGATGGAGGCCCTTGACACTGATCAGACCGAAGATTTTGTTCCCTTACCTCACGGGAAAAAGGTTATTGGTTGTAAGTGAGTCATTGCTATCAAGGTGAATCCAGATGGCTTTGTTGCTCTGCTCAAGGCCCGGTTGATGGCCAAAGGATATGCTCAGGACTATGGTATTTGGTATTGATTACACCGACACATTCTCTCCTGTTGCCAAGATGGTCTCTGTTCATCTTCAGATTTCTCGTGGCTTCGTACCATTGGTATTTGCATCAGTTGGATGTAAAGATGAGGTGTATGTGGAGCAACTTTCCGGGTTTGTTGCCCAGGGAAAGTTTGGGCATGTGTGTCGCTTGAAGAAGTTTTTATACAAGTTGAAGCAGTCTCTCAGACCGTGGTTTGGGAGGTTTAGTTTTGTAGTTCTCGACTTTGGCCTACGAAGATCAACAAAAGATCACTCAGTATTCTATCGTCATTCTGGTGTTAGATGCATTCTTCTTATGGTATATGTTGATATAATATTGTTATCATCGGGGCAGTGATAACGTAGGAATTGTTTCCTTGAAGATATTTCTTTAACATCATTTTCAGACTAAAAACATTGGGTCTTTTAAGTATTTTTTTAGGCTCGCTACAAGCGTGAGATTTTCTTATCTCAAGATAAGTATACTTTAGACTTGCTGCAGGATACTGACATGCTTGGTACTAAACCAAGTGACTCGTTGATGCTTTCCGGGGTGAAACTTTTGTTTGCTGGAGGTGATGTGCTTGATGATCCATATAGATACAGGAGATTGGTGGGCAAATTGAATTACCTTGCCATCACATGTCCTGATCAATGAGTGTTGTTAACCAGTTTATGTCTTATCCCGAAATTCCTCATTGGGAAGCAGCTATGCATATTATTAGATATATTAAGGGACATCATAGTCGAGCTAGTCGGGGATTGCTCTATAGTGATCATGGCCAAGGATGTATTGAGGGTTTCTCTAATGCAGATTGGACTGACTCTCCTCTGATCGAAAGTCCACCACGGGTTATTGCGTGTGTTTTTGTAGCAATTTAATCTCTTGGAAGAGCAAGAAACAACCGGTTGTAGCTCGTTATAGTGCAGAGTCAGAATATCGGGCTCTTACCCATATTACCTGTGATGTCACTTATCTTCGTCAATTACTTGATAAGTTGCAATACTCAGCCCCTCGACCTACTCAGTTATGGTGTGACAATCAGTCCGCCATCTATATTGCGTTGAACCCAGTATTCTATGAGAGGACAAAGTATATTGAGGTTGATTGTCATTTTGTACGAGAAAAGTTCCAAGGGGGTGATATTGTATTGAATCATGTGAAGAACACTGATCAACTTGCCAATATTCTTACCAAGTCTTTAACAAGGAGTCAAATTGAGTTTATTTGTAACAAGTTGGACATGATTAATATCTATACTTCAACTTGAGGAGGAGTTATGAGTTCTAGTGTATTAAAGATGTTTTTGGTATTTGACACTAGTAGTATATAAACTATTTTGTCAATGGAGAAAAGTGAGCGTTTCCATTTTCTCATTTGTCTTTGATAACACTATCTACACAAACTGCAAGTTGTACATGACTTCATTAGAAATGTAACAGACACTTCAATAATCCTTCACCCATACGGTGCCAACCTCATGACCTAAAGAGGTACCCTGGTGGTTGACAGCCCTTTGCTGAGAGTTCAGCAGTTCCAGGACAATAAACATGTACAAAGAAAGGGTGTCCCCCAGTAGCGTCTGAACATGAGGCTGGAAAACACTGCCAATATAGGTGGTAAGTCGCTTGGAATAAAGAGGGAAGGGGGTTTCCTTTAGAGGATGGTTGTCCCCAATTGTGCAACAAAATTTCACCTTGAAAACCACAAAAAGTGAACCTTTGATTTCATAACAAAGTGAAGAAATTATAACTAAAGGTGAAGGGGTCAGTTATCTTTAATCTTACTTTTGTTTCATCATTATCATCATCATCTAGACCTTATCCCACTAGGTAGGGCCAGACACATGTATATGTATCCATCTATTCCAATTTATGTGAGTTGTCCGGTAAGTTCCAACAGCATAATAGTTCCTTTAATCACCGACTCCAAGATTTTTTTTTCGGCCTTCCTCCGTTCCTCTTTATGACTAATTGAATCTTACTTTTGTTTTAGCATAAAAAATACAAGGGGATTTTCTTGATATATATTGAAAGGACCTAGGAGATCAAATGGGGGTGTTGGTTGTTTATTATACAAAGAGCATCCAAACGAATAATCAAAAGGAAAGTGTTGAGATTTAACAACCACCTTACAAGATCAGCATTAACTTTTAGTCCGGAAATGGCACCTTGAGCAAATTGGAGCAATTCCTCCCGTTTTACCTAAAAAAAGTAATAGAAGTACACCACTTTTTTCATAAGCGCAGAACTTCCAATCTAGGACAAATTGAAATAAGGAATTCATCTAAATTTAGAATAAACTAATCAAAAAAGAGGAAAACAAAAGGCATATTGAAGGGAACAAAAATATGGAACAAATAGAGTTGTTGGCTTTTCAAAAAGCATATTTCTCAAACATGAGGGTTAAGAGATTATTGGCACAAATAAGAATTTTCGGGACTGTTTGGTTTGTCTGTTTTTTGTAACTAAAAACTGTTTTCTGTTTTTAGAAAACAGAAAATAAAAAATTCAAACTAAATGCGTTTTTTGTTTTCTACAAAACAGAAAATAGAAAACAAGTCAAAGCAAACGCAACCTTCGCTTCTCTTTTCTAGGCATCTTAACACTTTTTCATGATTTGACATTTAATACTCTGGAAAAAGAAAAAACAATTACATAAGTAGAAACAAGAGGAAAATTGATTCTCTGGGTTACCAAAACTTCATCTTCATAGCTTGATATGGCATTTGCAAGATCCTGTATGCTGCTCACTACGGCATTATGGACTTCTTTACCACCAGTAAGGCAAATCCTGCATGCAAATGAAACAATTGGAGTCCCTATATATCAATAACAAGGGCTGGTTCACTCCTTTTGTTGCCAAATAAATCTCGAAGAAAGTTAGACCTGAGAAGCAAGAATGAACTGTCATTTAAGAAAGAAGATTCTTATACTGCTGGTGACCTTGATCAATGGCTAGTAGCAGATAAATTGCCCTTAAATTATTATCGAGGTAACAAACCATCCATGCTGGTCAGCTAGTAACAGGAATGTAAAACACTTCTGAATATTTCAAGTACACGCATTGGCATCCAGTCCATCAAGGGAAAAAGGCAAAAGAGACAACCTCAATCAAGCATGATAGAAGATGTTCTAAAATCTATGACAAACCTATATGAAGACAAAAGAAAAATCTTAACATCAACGAACTTTTGAATAGTTACTTTTAAAGTATAAAACCATTTCCTGGGTCTCTTACAATAATCTTGAGTTTTTTTATTGAGTTGGTTCCTTAATATATTACCAGAACCAGTTAGATCATGCGGTCATGAATTCGAATCTTATTATCACTAATTGTCGACATTGTTATTGTTTGTGTGGACCTATGTATAGTCCACGTTTCAAGCCTAGTGGGCTAGGCTTAACTTGAAATCGAGTTGTAGAGGGATTGTCCAATTCATAATCTAAATATCAGACAGATCGAATAAGGAAAAAATGAACTTACTCAAACATGTGCAGGAGTAAAGAAACATCTTCATCGTTCGGTGCTTCAAGTATCTAATTCAAAGAAAAGAGTTAACCTGAGGCTCCTTGCATCAGCCACTATGAACAACTAGAACATCTTGTCTCACACTAATACAAGGTAAAGAATGAAATCCCCAACAACAAGGCTTCGATAACACTAAGTTTCAGCATAAGAAGTTGACAGCTTGTCAAATGTGGCTTCAAATGCCGTATAACTTTTTGATAAAAAAAAAAAAGAAGGCTAGACACAGATAATTATTTACTTAAGAACAACTTAGACAAAATGGGATTTCAATCACCACTTTGCAGTAGCTAGCTATAGAAGCTCGTATGTTATCCAAAATCATCATACAGCCACAAAAGGTCAAAATAAGCTGCCAAATCATAAAAAAGTCGACCTTGAAAGGTCACAACCTTGTGAAATATTTTTGCAATAATATTCCATTTCCCCAGACAACACAAATAATAGCCAGGATGACAAAACATGTCCTAATAGTTTAGAGACTATAGAGAAAACAGTGATATGAAATCACTGAAACTTAAGTAGCTGAGACATGGATAAGAATGTAAAAAACAGGAAAGTGTCAAGGGCCACATCCACCTTGAACAATCAGTCGTCAAAGAAGAGGTTTTCACAAAAATGTGCACAGTTATGCATTCCCTCAGACTTATGTTTAGTAAATTTATCAAACTGCCCCTAATGGCTGCAAGCATTCTGTTGAGAGGGTGAAGATAAATCCCACATCAGAGAAATAAAATTTTACAAAAGAATTTATAAGAGTTTGGGACAACTTCATCTATTGACAATTGGTTTTAGATGTGAGCCCCAAGCTACTTTATGATGGTATCAGAGCAGATTGCCCAAGTAAGAAAGCTCAATAGTCGCACGTACTCCACATCACCCAAGTTGTTCACGTGTTGGGTTTGAAAATGTGCCACACATGGGGGGCATGAGGATATGAGGATAAATCTCACATCGGAGAAATAAAAACTTCACAAAAAGACTCATGAGGGTTTGAGACAACTCCATCTATTGCCAAAAATCTATCGTCAATTGATTTTAGATGTGAGCCTCAGACTATTTTATCACATTTGAATCCTTTACAGGACTACAAGCAGACCAAACTCTCGTGGAAGAAGTCCAAAACTGTCAATTGACATAATGGCAATACAAGTTTAAAACTAAATCCATCACAAAGTAGTATGATAGGGCCATTGTCCGAAATTGCCTTTAAATAGAATATGGAGAAATATATAGCAATAGAGCTCATGACACAAAATATGATTTGCACAAAACCAGTTTTTTCATTTGACATACCATATTTTTTGTGCGTCATATTTTGTGTCATGAGCTCTATTGCTATATATTTCTCATTTGACATACCATCGACAGCACTATGCCCTCAAGTGCCTGGCTGTGTAAAAATACCTCCAGAAAGTTCATCGGTTCACTTTGATCGTCAAAGTCATAATAGAGAACCTAACGATACAAAGAAAGATAAGATTGTCAGAGGAATCCAACTCAACCTCCAGTGCCACTCTAAGAAGAGTTCGTCATTGACATGTTTCTTTAAATAATGCCTTTAGATGACTGCAAATTAAATAAAGTAATCACGAAAGATTCTGACAGCTTAAAACGCACCACTGTAAGATTACCAAAGTACCAGAATTGTCGTTATTTGTTTCATGTTATTAGGTCAACAATGAGAGTAAATATAACTAGCACGAGCTAAACATACAGATAGCAAGTTTAGGACATATAAACTGCAGATGGTATCATAGGAAGAAGTTGAGGAGATGAAACCGAGAACTCACCAAAAAGTTGCTTTCAAATATCTTGAGGTAATAGTACATAAGGTCATTCTTATGGGTATACCACTTGTGAATCAATAAGGAGCCAGTTGTTAAACTTGAAAGTAAATAATAACAAGTGGCTACTGGACCAACAATGTACGCAGAGCACAATACTTGATTATCAGCTACAAACATATGAAAAAATTAAAATTGGCAGTAGTGGAGATGAAGAATATAAGATGATGCGTGAGTTGGTTGATAGGATCGATAATACCATTATTAGGAGAAAGTTGGTGTATTTCAATCTCACTGATGTAGTTTGGCGAGATCTAATTACCCTTGAGCAAGTGTAAAGGAATGTTAACTATAGATGAGTACAGAGCCAAAAAAGGGAAAAAAAAATTACTCAACAAAGCTAAAGGAATCAACTCTACCAAAACCTAAAAATTATAGTATGAGACCCAGGAAATGGTTTTATACTTCAATAAACCCCCTCATGTGAAAGCTCACTCTTGAACGTGGATTATGCATAGGCCTTCTAACTGAAAGGAGCACCATGAGCTCAATAACACAACAATAAACCTACAACAATTGAAGGTAAAAAGATTCGAACTCATGACTACTTAGTCAAACTAGCGCTAATATCACATCAAGGAATCAACTCTATCAAAATCTCAAGTTTCTGGTGTAAGGCTCATGAACTGGTTTTATACTTCAACAAACATTAAACATGATTCTGCACATCTACAAATAGAAAAGGGAGGATCATATAATAGAGGAGAAAAGGTAAATTTTGATGCATTAAGAAGATGGAAGCAGTTGTCATGGAATTTCAGGAGAAGAAAAATACCAAGATCCAGTCGGGTTCACTCACCACGGATGCTTTCTTTGTGGTCTCCTTAGTCTCATCAGAAGTAAGATGTTGCTCAAGAGTCTTCACTTTATCTTCAGATGAACCTTCAGATAGTTTTTCAATTTCTGCAAGTAAAATCAACCATCTCCTAAGCAGCTGAGTTCTTTCTGGGCCCCTGCGACTGACAGCTGCTTCTTCTAATCTCTTGACAGCAAGCTTAAAGCTTCTGAAACTGCGAGCTCCCTGTACACTTGAACAAGTGGAAGACATTAGTTCACTACAACTGAAGTACAGACTTAACGTGATTTGGTATAATTTTATTTCAAGCAAGAGCAGTAATCAGTTGCCATCCCTAACCACCTCTAATCAGCCTTAACAAAAAGAAGACTATCTTCAAAAAAAATCCAGGAGGTAAAGGCAAACACATATCATAAGATCAAGAAAACAGCGTTTCTTTAGGAACAACACTTCCAAGTAGCAAATGCTAGTGGCACTCACCTAACTAAACCAACCGGTTAGAGAGTTCAACCATTCAATCAAGGGTAAATTGATGCATACAGATTGTTCAAAGGAAGGAAATAATTGGTTCACAATAATCCTATCAGTGACAATTAACGGTAAGTTGCTTCATTGGTAACCTATTGGTCACGAATTGGAGGCCTGCAATAGTCATTTGCAAAGGGGTAAGACTGCGTATATATGCACACATCCTCCCCTTAACCTTGCACTATGGGAAGCACTTGTGCACCGGGGAAGCCCATTTATAGTTTAAACCAGGACATAAAAGGAGCTTCAAGCTAACAATTAAAGAATCCTAGTGAATGCTACCAACTAAAGGTGCACATCTTAAAGGGAAAGGCAATGAATATTTGAAGCAAAAGCTAAAAGAGCAATGAAAAGTTTCCCTCCTGGTAGTTATTTGAACTCAAAGGAAATTGCCCAATCCATATAGCTGTGTATAATTTGCAGAAGCAAGTCCTGAAAAACGACCTTCTGGTAAAACCTTTCCTTGCAAATGCTCATGTGCCTAAATTTGACCTTTTGAGTTATCCTCAAAATATCTTATAGCGCATGAACACTATATCACTGTCCTTCCTCCCCTGACCCCTTCAACATCCCCTCCATGCTCATCATTCGGAAAACAAACTGGAACAGGAAAACCAAGGAAAACAGAGGGGGAAACAGAAAAAATGACTTTAAAAGTCCTAGTGAACCATATCTATAACAGCCTGGACAGCTCTAAAGCTTCAATGTATGAAAAAGATAAATTGAGCATAAGTAACAATATCTTATGTTTAATACTCATTTAAGGGAGTTAAAAAGTGATAAAGGAACAAAATTGTGACAGAGAAACCCTTCTAGGTTAATATAGTGGAAGATGGTAGAGCAAGCGCAAATGTGAGTCCTAGTTTGCCTTTGGTTTGAATAGTTGTATATAAATACCAGAAAAGGTCAATGTTGGGAAAACTAAAGCAAAAGCTCATGCATGCCGTAAAAATGGCACATGCAATAGTTGGTTCAACCGATCCTACAACTCATACACGACCAAACTAAGCCATTGCAAAGTAAGACAGTTCCACGTAGGTTGGTCAAGCAAATCCTTCACCATACCTCAGATCAGCCTTCATGAACCGCACAACTCTAGTTTGCTAGATGATGCTCCACAGTTTTGTTCAAACTCTTGTTGACTCGTTGTCTATTTTTTAACGTACAGCTTCCCTTGCCACTGTACTCCACGGAACAGTGTATCCTACTACTCAATCTCTCTGGCAAGAGCAAGTTCAACGGTGCATTTTTGCACCCTCAATTTGCCTACTTGGCATTTACATCAAAAAATTGAGCTCAAAATACTTACAATGGTACAAAAAAAAAACACACACCAGATTTTGAGACCCTCAATTCAAAACTCAGCAGAGTGAGTAATGAGTTGAGGCGAGAGAAAAGCAGGCTGCCGCAGGAGCGGGGTAGGGGCAGGTACTGTGCTGCCGCAGGGGAGAGGGGTGGGGGGAAGG
>JAOWBR010158470.1:0-12564 GCA_028571145.1 Dionaea muscipula
ATGATGGGTGCAAAACCCAGTGACACTCCCATGCTTCCTGGAGTGAAGCTTGCACCTGAAGAAGGTGCAGTATTTGATGATCCTGAGAGATATATACAGTTGGTGGGAACGCTGAATTATCTCACCATTACCCGTCCTGATATTGTATTCTCTATGAGCGTTGTGAGTCAGTTTATGTCTGACCCTCGCACTCCCCATTGGGAAGCAACATTACATATCCTTAAGTATATAAAGGAACACCCCAGTCGTGGCTTGTTGTACAACGATCATGGACATTGTTGTATAGAGGGGTTCTCAGATGCAAATTGGGCAGACTCACCATTTGATCGAAGATCTATTACTGGCTATTGTGTTTTTGTTGGTGAAAATTTAGTCTCGTGGAAAAGTAAGAAGCAGTTAATGGTTACCCGATGTAGTGCCGAGTCAGAGTATCATGCACTTGCACATTTGACTAGTAATGTCACCTTTCTTCGACAATTACTTGATGAGTTGGGATATTCAGCCCCCCAGTCTACTCAGATATGTGATAACCTAGCTGCCATTCATATTGTATCTAATTCAGTCTTTCATGAACGGATTAAGCATATTGAGGTAGATTGTCATTTTGTGAGAGAGAAGCTGCAAGCTGGAGATATTGAGTTGAAGCATGTGAAGACTAATGAACAAATTGGTGATATTCTTACTAAATCACTTTCGGAAAATCAGGTTAGTTACATATGTAACAAGTTGGGCATAATCAATATCTATGCTCCAACTTGAGGGGGAGTGTTATTAGAATAGAGCATTTAAGATAAGGATATTTTGGATATCTTACCTTTTTGCTATATCAATATGTATCCCTTTGAGTAATTTTGTGTAATGAGAATTCTTCCCTTCACTCAATCAACACCCTTGTTTCATTTCAATCATATTAATGCCAATATATCATCAATGATTCATTGCTGCTACCTTTTGCTTCTCTCTCCTCTCTAGGATTTATTTCTTTATTGTTGCCATGCTAAGTAAAACCTGCAGACTAATCTCTGAAACACGTCAAAATTTTGTTGGTAATGAAGAGATGAATGATAGAAAGATGATAATACTAACACATTTATGTGGCACCCTGAATTACGTTGTAAATTGAGAGCTCACAAAGGTGCCATGCACTGACAAGAGTAACATAGTAGTCCAAGAAAAAAATGAAGGTCATTATTGATGATCCTGATCTTTGTATTTCCTTTAAACACAACAGTTGCTCACAATCTTGTTGATTGTTTGTTATGGGTCCTAGGGTTTTGGGTAAATTAAGGGTAGGAAGCAGTAATGGTGAATGGAGAATGCAGCTTAAAACTGGAGGAGAAAAATGATAGCGATTTACCACCACTGCATGGTCTATCACTATAGTAATAAATGATTATCATCCCACAGAAATTAGGGTCGAGTACTGATTTCACTAGCAATTTGGGTTAGTTAAAACGACCGATATTTGTAAGTTCAAAGGTGTAGAGATAAATAATGGGAAGACTTGAATATTCTATTACTCAAAAGGGATATATAGTACAAGATGAAATATCTAAAATACCCTTCTCTCACAACACTCCTCCTCAAGTTAGAGCATAGATATTGATTATGCCTAACTTGTTACATATGTACTCAACCCGATTTCCCGAAAGAGATTTAATAAGGATATCACTAAGTTATGTTTACTAGTCTTCACATGCTTTAACTCAATATTTATAGTTTGCAACTTTTCTCTAATAAAATGACAATCAACCTCAATATGTTTGGTCTGCTTATAAAAGACTGGATTAGATGCAATATGAATAACAGACTGATTATCACACTATAACTGAGCTGACCGAGAAGTTGGATATCTCAACTCATCAAGCAGCTAACAAAGAAAGATAACATCACTAGTTAAATGTGCAAGGACACGATGCTTTGATTCTACACTAGATCGGGTAACAACCGGTTGCTTCTTAATCTTCCATGAGACTAGGTTTCCACCCATAAACATACAATAGTCAGTTGTGGACTTCCGATCAAAAGGTGAATCTACCCAATCAACATCAGAAAATCTTTCTATCCAGTGATGCCAGTGGTCGCTATATAACAAGCCTCAACTAGGATTGTCCCTTAATATATTTAAGAATGTGCAGTGCAGCCTCTAAATGGGGAGCTTGAGGATCAGACATAAACTGACTAACAACACTCATAGAAAAAACAATATCTGGACGAGTGATAGCAAGTTAATTCAATTTACCCATCAATCGTTTGTATCTATCTGGATCATCACATATCTCGCCTTTTCCAGGTGCAACCTTCACTCCCAGAATCATAGGGGTATCACTCAGCTTCACACCCATCATATCGGTGTCCCAAAGTAAATCAAGAACATATTTGCATTAAGATAAGAAAATCCCACGCTTGGAACGGGTGATCTAAATACCAAGAAAATACTTTAGCTATCCAAGATCTTTGGTCTGAAACTGTCTCTGTAGAAAGACTTTCAATGCCACAATCCCTACAATCTCAGTGTCTGTGGTCACAATGTCATCCATATAGGCAACTAGAGGGATAAAACCAGTGCTGGAGTGTCTATAGAATACCGAATGATCCTTCGTCGATCTTTACAAACCAAACTCCAACATAACAGAACTAAACCGACCAAACCATGCTCTAGGAGACTGCTTTAAGCCATACAGAGACTTATTCAACCTACACACATAGCCAGACTCCCCCTGAGCAATAAACCTAGGGGGTTGCTCCATATAAACCTCCTCGTGCAAATCTGCATGAAGAAAGACATTCTTTACATTAACTTTATGTAAAGACCACCCAAAGGAAGCAGTAAGGGAAATAAGTAGGCGAACAGAGACCATCTTCGCCGAAGGGGAGAAAGTATTAGTGTAATCAACGCTATAAATCTGAGCATACCTTTTGACCACCAAGCAAGCCTTAAGACGTGCTACAGAGCCACCAGGATGGACCTCTACCACATATACTCACTTACAGCCAATAGCTGTCTTACCTGAAGGCAAAGGAATTAGGTCCCAAATCTGGTTGGTCTCAGGAGTCTCTATCTCCTCAATCATCGCTTGATTCCACCCAGAAGAAAACATAACCTTGGATAAAGAGCGAGGAAGAGATACGGAGTCTAGGGCAGAGAGAAATGTCTGCAATGAGGGGGACACCTCAACATAAGAAATATGTGTTAACATAGGATACATGGCACAACTATGCTGACTCATGCACAGGGCAATAGAGATATCCGGATCGGAGGGCAAAGAAGGAGCCAGAGCAGGATGACCCATAGAAGAGGATGCATGATACGACGAAAGTGGCTCCGAAGTAGAGGAAGAAGCAGGATTAAGAGACGGCCAAGACTTTGCCGAACGATGGCCACAAATATAAACCTAAATAGGAGGAGTTGGTGGATCAGCTGGAGAAGCTGGTGGTGGTACCAATGCAACTGATGGTGGAGAAATCAGTGGAGAAACCGGTGGTAGAACCGTTGCAACCAAAGCCAACTCATAGACAAGAAGATCATCCACAGAAGAAGACTCAGATGGCCGCCCAGGTGAGGAAGAGGAAGAACCAAATTGTGTAGTTTCATCAAACACAACATTGATAGATATATAGAAACCACCCAACTCAGGCGAGTAACACCGATGACCTTTCTGTGTGTGTGAGTAGCCCAAAAAGATGCACCCGCAAAGACTTAGGATCTTACTTAGTATCCCGAACATAATACATACAACTAAAAACACGAAGGGACATACAATGGAGCGACTGAGCAGGAAATAACACACGAAAGGGTATCTCCCCTGAAGAACAGACAACTGCATCCGATTTATCAAACATACAACAGTTAATACTGCATCACTCCAAAACATCTGCCCCAGTCTGAAACATAAGAGCGCGAGTCATCTCTAACAAATGACGATTCTTTCGCTCCATAACCCCATTCTGAGGGAGGTATCAAGAAAAGAAGACCAATGAATAATACCATGCTGAGTCATGAAAATCGTAAACCGAGAGGATAAGTACTCACAGACATTATCATTCCGGAGTATACAGACAGGGACAGAGAACTGTGTATGAATCTCGGTGCCTTGAATATTATAAGGTCCAATCTTATAATATACTACACTATTACAAATTATGGTCATTTTTAAATCATATGTCACATCTCTGCTTCTTCGATCCTAGGGTTAGACATCATTGAGCAACAACACTGAATGTGACAGATGTGTCACCAACACCAAACCCACTACCTGCCACCAACTGCTACTCCGCGTGGCCATAACTTTAGCTTTTTTGGTAGAGTGATTTGTTGACACTTAACCTCAAAGCAACAACCCCTTGTTAGAATGTGTATGATCATTGCAATATGCTCAAGATAAAGCCTACCAAAAATGTTTTGCCTGTGATTACTTTTTGTTAATCTTCACTTGCACCATGCTGCTAGTAAAGAATTTACCTGAGAGCTTGACTCAACTTGTGGGCCTTGCTTATTATCTTCCGTACATTTTTGCAGTTTAGGCTGGCTTATGTTGCTCCTGAATCCAGGGTGGTAGGTGCAGGTGACTGGGTTGATCATCCCAAAAAAATTGCTTTCCGTTACCTTAAAGGCTATTTTTTGATCGATATGTTTGCTGTATTACCAATTCCTCAGGTAAGTTCTTAGTCTATAATTTCTCTGCTTTGTTTATCTCAATTTTTATATTTGAGTAGAAAGAAGCTTTCTCTTTCCCCCTTTTCAACATCGATCAGGATTAAGGATATAAAATCTCTGGCCTATTGGAATGTTCGCATGTACTACCATTGTTTTGAAGTAATTTAGACCATCATCTCTCATAGAAAAACTGTTTTGAACTGATGTGGTATTGAATAACTATGCTTATCTCTTGAAGTTGAAGGAACCGGCCTTTTCCTTGCAAGTGAGCCTGGTTAGGTTGTTCTTTGCTGCCATTCATATTCTTTCTTAAGGTGTCTCATTAACTAGTCTATTAATTCGATCATTTTAAGTAGTTGCTGAACATTTTGCTCAATTTTGAAGTGCATTGGGGAAAAAAAGTATGCTTTATCTCTTGGGAATTGATGAGGCATACCTATCAAATTTCAAGCTAATTCATTTGCAACCTGGTATATAATCTATAATGACCAAATTTACGATGGTAAATAAAGAGTGAAATACCATTGGTTTGTTACTTGCAAGTCAGTTTGTGTGAATTACAGGTGCCAAGATATAAAACCAGTTCTTGAGCCTCATATGTTAAGCTTGAGCTTTTAGTGGAAATGGTTTCATCTATTTATGTTTTTAGGACTTGGCATACATATCTGTGGCTTTATTGCTATGTTCCTATACATTCCCATGCATTTTCATAAATTATTATCCATTAGCATCCGTTAGTATGATGTTGGATATTTATATTTGTTTTATCTATTGTTCTGTTGTTATTATTTATTTATAAGTAGAAAAAGGTCATGATGATGATGATGATTGCACAAACCTAATCTTCTGATTATGTTAGGGGCATTACGTGTTAGGTAGCCGACAACCAGCGTATTATAATTGTCAGATCTTATGTGCATGTATCCTACAGATATGTGTAGTTGATCCCATGATACGAATGTCGCCAACCCGTGACGAAACTCATATGAGACTCGATGTCGAGGACCGTTTGAATTTCACTTGGATTGAACCGGGACTCTTTGACAAACCAACGACATTAGCCTTGATAAGAACCGCGACCCGACGATGAATGGACGACAAGAACCTAAGTATTACGGGCGCCACACACAATTGTAGAAAATCGAGTGATAAGCCAAGGTAGGAGACAATCAGATCTCACACCAATTGAATCCCTAGGGTTTGGAGAACCAAACAAAGGAGTTTCCTCTCTAATTAAACATTTGAACTGATTATATTAGGGTTTTAGAACCCCTTATATAGCAAGGGTTCAAAAAAAGAGAAAATAAACCGCAAAGTTTAAAAATTCGGAACCCGACACGGGTGTGTCCTAGAGCACACGACCAGGCTTAGTAACTGTTTATCCATCCACATAATAACTGTTTCATAATAACTACCATAACTTCCCTCCTAATCTTCCTGCTTATCCATCCACATACCTAGGATTAGGTTTGATTTGTCTTTTGCTCTGTCGCCTAACAGTGTGCCAACACAAAAGGAATCAGCAATAGAAACCTCAAACAATTTCGGTATCTCCACAAATGTGGAATCGGGTACAATCTGCTCGGTCAAAACAAAGTCAATATAATCATCTTTCATGTTCAGGCTTACTCCTGTTGTGTAGATTGATGTGTAGCTTTACTCATGTTGGCCGTGGGCGCCCATCTCGGTGGTTTTGATTTGTGTTGATGGGTGATTTCTTTTAGATTGCTGGCTGTGCCTGAGCATGTTCAGGTTCCCCTCTGATTTTGTAAACTGTGTACAGTTTATATATATATATATATATACTTACCACTTTGGAATATAATCGTCTTTCAAAGCAATCACTAGTAGATTAGACGAATTATGCCATTTAATGAAATTGTCAACTAAGCGAGGCATGGAGTAATGACATCTTACCATCCCACCAACACTAATCCGGCCACCAACACTACCACCCCACACACCTCAAAAGCAGATTAGGAAAGTTGGCATTTAAAATAATCGCTCTTTTCACATTAATTGCTTTTCCTTCACTCATCTCTCTTTTCTTTTCACTTCCCTCGAATTTTTTCACATTAGCCGAGCTTATAATTGCTTTTTCTCTCTTTCTTGCCTCTACTTCTCTCTCTCTCTCTCTTTCTTTTTTTTTCCCTTTTGATTTTCTTTTCCACTCTCTCCTGTCGTAAATGCTTTTGATCTTCGTATACTTGCTTAGGAGTTAAAGCCTTAAGAACTGTTATGATATGTGTTGTACTAGCTAAGGGCATCTTGGTATTTTTAGTATATTGTAGTATATAAGGTTTACCCTTTAGTGAATGAAAGTAAGCTTTCATTTTTCCTCTAACATGGTATCAGAGCCAAAGGAAAACACAACACCCTAAAGCCCAAACACCTCACCGCCTGTCACAACCGTTGTTGCCGCCGACCGCCGCTCGCCCACCATCTTGCCCAACCGCCGGCGACACCCTCCAGCATGGCAGCAACAACCCATGGACCGGTGGCCACCCTCCAGCCCTCAACTGCTATAACCGGCAACCTCCATTTCCTCTCCTTTCTTCTTCTCTAGATCTACTCCAAACCGCCTACCGTTTCATCGATCTAACCACATAGGACAATTGGGCTCCTCGAGTCGCTGTCGTCGGCACTGACCGATTCTCAGGCGGAACTCCCACGCGCCGCCACGCGCGGCTCCAGCGCCGCCCACGTGCTGACGGGACTTCCTCCGGGCAGTTTGATGCTCTCGGTCTCCTGATCATGTTTTCCTCTTGTGATACCTCCCGATTTGTCCTCTTTCTCGTTGTTAACGTATGCAGTTGGTTGTTTTTTCTCTCCATGTGATTATTCGCTTGGACGACCGATTTGGAGCTTTCGTCGATGTGTTTTGGCAACTTGTTAACTATTAATCATATCATTGGTGCACATTGATTTGCTTGAATCATCATTGGCTCGTTGTTGATGTCGTTGGGTGCTTCTCTTTTCGCTTAGTGGTGTTGGTCTCGGTTTGGATAGTTTTCGATTGGCCATTCCATGATGATGACTCTATTGGGTTTATGTTGTGAAGGTGAATCCTGATGGCTCTGTTGTACGTTTGAAGGCCCGCTTGGTAGCTAAAGGTTATGCCCAGGTGTATGGCGTGGACTATACTGACACTTTCTCTCCAGTGGCCAAGATGGCCTCCGTCCGTCTGTTTATTTCTCTTGCTGCTTATTATCGGTGGCCTTTATATCAACTTGATGTGAAGAATGACTTTCTTCATGATGATCTGCTAGAGGAGGTTTATATGGAGCAACCTCCGAGATGGTTGTTCAGGGGGAGTCCGGCTATGTGTGTCGGCCGAAGAAATCTTTATATGGGCTGAAGCAATCACCTAGAGTATGGTTTGGAAGATTCAGCTCTGTGATTTCAGATTTTGGTTTGAGCAAGTCTGCCAAGGACCATTCAGTATTCTTTCGTCATTCTAGCACTGAGAGTATTCTCCTTGTGGTTTATGTGGATGGTATTGTTATTACTGGGAGTGATAGTGCCAGGATTGCTTCTTTAAAGATTTTTCTTCAGAATCAGTTTCAGATTAAAGATCTTGGCTCTTTGAGATATTTTTTGGGGATTGAGATAGCCCGTTGTAAACGGAGAATCTTTTTGTTACATTACAGGTATGCCCTTGATTTGCTTTAAGACACTGGTATGATGGGTGTGAAGCCAAGTGATACTCCTATGCTTCCTGGAGTAAAGCTTACACCCGAAGAAGGTGAGATATGTGTTGATCCAGACAGATATAGATGGTTGGTGGGTAAGCTAAATTATCTTGCCATCACCCGTCCAGATATTGCTTTTTCTGTGAGCGTTGTAAGTCAGTTTATGTTTGATCTTCGAGTTCCTCATTGGGAAGCTGCATTGCATATTCTCAGATATATCAAGGGACATCCCAGTCGAGGCTTGTTGTACAATGATCATGGGCATCGTCGGATAGAGGGATCCTCTGATGCTGATTGGCCAGGTTCACCTTTTCATAGGAAGTCCACGACGGGCTATTGTGTGTTTGTGGGTGGAAACCTAGCTTCATAGAAGAGTAAGAACCAGCCGGTTGTTGCCCACTCTAGCGCAGAATCAGAGTATCATGCTCTTGCACATTTGACCAGTGATGTCTCTTTTCTTCGAAAGTTACTTGATGAGCTGCGATATCCGGCTCCTCGGCCTACTCATCTATGGTGTGACAGTTTATCTGTCATCCATATTGCATCAAACCCAGTATTCCATGAGAGGACAAGACATATTGAGGTTGATTGTCATTTTGTACGAGAAAAGCTCCAAGGAGGTGACATCAAATTGAATCATGTGAAGACTACTGATCAGTTTGCTGATATTCTCACCAAGTCTTTAGCAGAGAGTCGAGTTTAGTTTATATGTAACAAGTTGGGCATGATTAACATTTATGCTCCAACTTGAGGGGGAGTGTTATGATATGTGTTGTACTAGCTAAGGGTATCTTGGTATTTTTAGTGTATTGTAGTATATAAGGGTTTACCTTTTAGTGAATGAAAGTAAGCTTCCATTTTTCCTCTAACAAACACAATTGACCGGCCATCGAATACAAATGAAAATTTATTAGCATAACCGTCATACTCCACTCGCCTATCAAACTGCCAAGGACGCCACCCGCTTGCATTGGAACCACATCACATAAAATCTCATCTTTATACCTCCCAATCTTGAATGGAACAATCACTTGTTTGTTCACCCTAAACTCACCACTGTTATTCAACCATTGTAATTTGTAAGGCTTAGGATGAACTATTGTAGGCTACCCCAACTTCTCAACTAAAGTAGCGCTAGCGATATTTATACAACTCCCACTATCAATAACCACGCTACACACTTTATCTATAACTAAACAACGAGTATAAAATAAATTCTCCCGTTAGGTTTCTTCAACACTACCAATCCGTACACTCAATGCCCTCAGCCCTCCTAGAAACCAACGTAAGTGCACTAGGTACATCATCCTCATCAAATTGATCCTCCAAAGGTGGCATAGAGTCACTACGCTTGTCCTTCGAAATTACCTCTCCACTGTCAAGTAAGACCATCACCCTCTTATTCGGGCATTGTCTAGCAATATGTCCCCTCTCTTGACATTTAAAACAAATAATATCTTTACTTCTAGTATTAACAACAAGAGATTCAATTTTACCTCGATCACCTGCTAGTGTAGGAGCTGTCTGAGGCTTCATAGCACTTGAAACAAGTGCCTTCTCCTCCGCCTTAGGCACACTCGACGTCCATGGAGTAGAGTGAAAATCTGATGTAGCCTAAGTACTGCCCCTCTTCTTGAGCAGTTGCTAAACTTTGACTGCCTTCTGTACCATCTCCTCAATCTTCGCATAGTGCTGTAACTCAACCACATTCGCTATCTCCCTATTAAGCCCACTCAAAAATCGGGCCATGATTGCCTCCCGATCTTCCTCAACATTAGTCCGAATTATAGAAATCTCCATCTCCTTAAAGTAATCCTCAACACTCCTATTTCCTTATGTAAGCTTCTGTAACTTCTGATACAAATCTTTGTAGTAATGCCCAGGGACAACTCTTTTCCTCATAATGGCTTTTAACTTTACCCAAGTCTCCACGGACTGCTCACCATTCCGCCTCTTACTTGTAACAAGCTGGTCCCACCACACAACAGCATAATCAGTAAATTCAACTACCGCCAACTTCACCTTATGTGCCTTAGAATATCTTTTACAATCAAACACCGGACTTCCCTTGAAAAGATGGAATTTTCAACTTCACATTATTAAAATTTCGCTCCTCATCAAGACGGAGCCTTTCTCTCCCTCCCCTTCTGTCCCTCCTATCATTACTGTGGCTCCCAGCGGAGTCGTCACATAATATTCGTCAGTTAATACTCTATCATTCCTTCTTCTCCTAACAGAGACCTGAGGTTATTCATTCCTCCCTACTTCCACCATATTCATACGCTCATTCAAAGTCTCCAAAATCCGCCTCATAGCTTCCAACGTCGCCTCCAAACCACCTTGAACTCCATCATTCTCCTGATTAACCTATTCAGCCATATGAACAAATAGGACAAAGCAGATAATAGTATGTGTTTGTGTGTTTGCACTCTTTAGGCTTTTTTTCCTCAAATAGTCTCACTACTCTTGCCTTTCACACTCTTAAAAACTGCTCAACGATTTTGTCAACCCAAGGAATTCAATGAACGGAAACAAGCAAGGCACACGAACAACGACACAACAAGAATTGACTCAATGAAGACAAGGACACACAACGAGACTAAGGACAAGGACAAGAAAATAAAAGATGGAATATACAGGAATAAAGGACAATGTTGTTTTGGTTTTTTTTGATCGAAGACAAAAGGAGAATTTTTGTAGGAAACGTCACCAAATACAAATAGTAGGGTTTGTGCCAAAACGTGAGCCTTGAACCCCCCCTTTTTTATGAGCGGGTAATTTTTTTTGGTCGATTTTTTTAAACTTGATCAACTGCCTCTTCTTCGCTTTTTTTTTTGTATGTTGATCGACTCTTTCTTTGATTTTGCAGCGGCGTTTTTTTTTTTCAAACGGAAACAATCAAGATATGCAAACCCTAGTTCAAAGAATAATTTTTTTTGTGACAATTGACGATAGGATTCAAAGATCAGCTTTTTTTTTTCAAAACCTTAATTCAAAGGTTCGATTTTTAACGACTCAAACGAAAGCCCTAAAAACAGAAATTCAAGAAACAATTCAGGATGACATAAACGAATTCAAGAAAGCAAGGAATGCCAAAAACGACAACGACCCAAAGGAATTCAAACGAAAAGAGAAAGATAGACAAGTGTGAATTCAAGCTTGGCTCTGATACCAAATTGATACGAACGTCCCCAACCCATGACGAAACCCGTATGAGACTCTATGCCAAGGACCGTTTGAATTCAACTTGGATGGAACCGTGACCCTTCGACGAACCAACGACGTGAACCTTGGTAAGAATCGCGACTCGACGTCGAATGGACGGCGAGAATCTAGGTATTACGAGCGCCACACACAGTTGTGGAAGACCGAGCGATAAGCCAAGGTAGGAGACAATTAGATCTCACACCAATTGAATCCCTAGGGTTTGGAGAACCAAACAAAGGAGTTTCCTCTCCAATTAAACGTCTGAACTTATTACATTAGGGTTTTAGAGCCCCTTATATAGCAAGGGTTCAAAAGTAGATAAAATAAAACACAAAGTTTAAAAATCTGGGACCTGACACGGGCGTGCCCGAGGACACGACCAAGCCGTGTCCGATTCTACTCTCGCGGACGGAAACAGAACAAGCCAAGCACAACCGTGCCTAGGAGCATGGTCACCCAACATGGCCACATTGAGTGCGAGTGTGCCTGGGTTGAGCGCGGTTGTGCCTGAGGGAGGGCACATACGCTTTGGTCAGGTCGTGTTGGGTGCTGTTTAAGTCAATGTTACCTAGAACGCGGAACGCACCGGTTCGAAGAACGGGTTCGGGTACGTGGTTCGCTAATTTCTTAGGGTAGGGAACGAGGGGGCTATGCCACTTTGGTACGATATTTCAGAACGTGGTACGATATTTCGGAACGTGGTTCGTTGTGATGGTTCGATAATTAGAACATCGACTACTAACTAAACTTCTATAGCACAAATAAGCTAACTTGCTTATAAATTTAGCCTTCCTAATGCTAACACCAGAGGCATGGAGGACGATCCTTCAGCTGATTGAGATAGATTCAAGTTTTGAAATTGACTGCTTGAATCTTTCTCAATCATAATTTCAGTTTCTTGTTCAGAGGGAAATTGCTCGGGGTGTGCTTTGCGCACACCCCTTGGCGCGCACACCCCTCCTTTGGTGGCGTGCCGGACCATTCTGCCCTATATTTTTTTTTTATTTT
>JAOWBR010158481.1:0-12563 GCA_028571145.1 Dionaea muscipula
TCCAACTGTCTTCTTGTTCTTACACCAGCTTCAATGCTTCCAATCACCAAGTTTGGTGGGTGATCATTCAACCATCTCAAGTCAAGTTGATTCAAGGGTGCAATAACCTGATTTTCTTCATGAACTTCTGCTTGAACACCTTCTTTGAAGCGGTAAATATATAGAACTGTACAAAAGTTACAGTTGTGAATCCCCATTGGCATGTTCTAGGGAAGAACATCCATACTCATAACAAATACAGACCTAAGCTATCTATGTATCAAATGGAGCAACAGCCAACCGATTCTAATGCAGTTCAGTCCCAAATTAGTCAACAAAGCCATCAAGCATATACATAGGAAAATGGAAATACATCGATTGGTAAACGTGTATTTTAATTGTCCTAGTTATTCTTGGTGGATCAAATGGGCTATGCTTCCAGATGGTTTCATTCCTTGCCTTCCATATATAATACACGCTGGTAGCAAGTGCTAGCTTTAATTGAGTAGCCTTCAGACCATTGCCTCGTCCATATTTCTTCATCCATCTGAATATCCGGGCCAGGCAGTGGAGTGATGATGGTATATGAAGCCAATCTCTGATTCCCTTCCAGACGAGACCGGTAACATCATAGAGAAAAAACAAATGGGGGGCATTCTCGGTGGTTAGGTGACAAAGGGGACAGGTAGTATCGGTTAAGTCTCCTCGAATATTGCATCGGGTACGGAGGTGGTTGAGAGCTGCCATCCACAATATAAAGGAAATCTTCGGCTCAATATGTTTATGCCATACAATTGTAGTCCAGAAAAGAGGAGTTCTTTTAGTTCTCAGGAGATCATAGAACAGTGTTGTGATGCTCTGTTTCTTCCCTCTTGGCCGAGATATATAGGTTTGTAGCCGGTCCAGTGAGCTGACCTTCATCGTAATAATATCTCTCGTCTGAATCATATGTTTCATAAATGTCGAGGCTTCTTTCCCCGGTTGCCAGGTCCAGATAGAGCTCCCATGGAGATAATAATGGTGCACCCATCTAATCCACAACGATTGCTTGTCCATATGGATATTCCATATATTAGAGAAGAGCAGTGCTTGGTTCCATGTCGATAAATGGAAGAGACCCAATCCACCCTCCCGTTTCGGAGCAGATAGATAATCCCATGAGACGGGCGGGTTTTTCACATTGGCTCCAAATAAGAAGAATCGGCACATCCGAATTATCGCATCAAGCACACAACCCGGGATCGGAAAAACAGACAACCAAAAACAATCCACTCCTTAAAGGGCCGATTTGATCAACTCCAATCGTCCTGCATATGAGAGTGAGCCTATTCGGTCAATCAATGGCTTGAAATGTAAATAAGTAATTCTTGATGCGGCAAGTGGAACACCTAAATATTTCAAGGGAAAAGTGCCACGGTTGAATCCCGAAAGAGCCACAATCTGGTCAGTTAGACTTTCATCAATTCCAATCCCATAGAACCTGGATTTCATAAGACTCACAGCAAGGCCAGATTGGTTAGAAAATTCATTCAAGCAGTTGAGCAGAGCATTAACCGAGCACATGTCAGCTCGAGAGAATAAGATAAGATAATCCGCGAATGCCATATGTGTAATATTTAGAGCTTGACATTTTCGATGATGGGAAAAGCCGGTGGTATGCTGTAGTTGCTGCAAGTGCCGAGAGAGAAACTCCAAGCATATCACAAATAAATACAGTGACAAAGGGTCACCTTGTCGTAAACCCCTCTTGCCGTTGAAAAAGCCAAACAGCTGGCCATTCAAAGATATGGAGTATGTAGCTGTAGATACACATTGCATGATCCAATTAATGAACAATGATGGGAATTGAAGAGCCTCGAGCATACCTTTAAGGAAAACCCACTCAACCGAGTCGTATGCTTTTTTAAGATCAACCTGGAAAAAGCATCTTGGAGAAATGCGCTTCCGTGTGTACTGGCGGAGAAGTTCGTAGACAAGGAAGATATTATCCCGCATGAGTCTGCCTCGGATAAAGGCCGCCTGGCATGGATCAATAAGATAGTCTAGAACAGGTGATATCCGAGCAGCAAGGATTTTGGCGATGATTTTATATATCACATTACAACATGTGATGGGCCGAAACTCCTCCACCCAATTGGCATTAGCATGTTTCGGAAGAAGGACAAGGATTGCATGATTGATTTGCCGAAGAAGCTGGCCACTATCAAAGAATTCCCGAACAGCATTACAAATATCATTACCGATGATAGGCCAGGCTATCTTGAAAAATCCAGCTAAGTATCCATCAGGGCCCGGTGCCTTGTTGTCCCCTATGCTCCACAAAGCAACTTTAACTTCTTCATTAGTTACTGGCTTGCAAAGGAGTCTCTTATCATCAACAGAAACTTTAGGCCCATCGTGAATTGGTCTCCAGTCCCCTTGCACCACCTGGTTCAAGGATCCAAGAAGTCCCTGGTAAAACTTAATGAATTCCAGTCCCATCTCTTGGATTGAACTTGTCGAAGACCCATCAGATTTAGTAAGTGACACAAATTGGGCCTTTGCCGCTCTTTTCCTGATTAATGCATGGAAAAAGGATGAGCTTCGGTCACAATTTCGGAAATAGTGTGCCTTGGCCTTCCGTGAGAGGAATGAAAGTTCATCTTTGGCTAACTATTCACCATGTTTTTTTAATCTTATGACCTCTGCCTGCAGCTGGCAGTTGCTGGGATCCAAGCTCAGAGTAGAGTAGGCATCTTCTAGATCTTTCTTTGTGCGCGACACCCGGTTAGAAATATGGGAAAAGTGCTTATCATTAAGAGCTCTCAATTCCCCTTTGAGCAGTTGTAACTTCCGGGTAACACAAAATTGGAGACAGTCGTAAACATCCATATCCCATCGGTCTTGAACCACCGAGCCAAATGATTCATGGAGTCCCCACATATTAAGAAACTTGAACGGATGCCGACCACTTCTTTGAGTATGAAAACAACGAATAGTGCATGCCGCATGGTCAGAAAAAAGGCCCAACGGATGGAATACTACAGAAGTATTGGGCTCAAATGTAAACCAATATTGGTTCGCCATTGCTCGATCAAGTTTGCACCAGGTACGGCCATTTGTCCATGTGTATTTATTCCCAAGATATGGAAGATCACTCATACCCGTCTCATGCATGAATCGTCGGATATCAGCAGTTTCATAAGAATGGACCGTTGCTCCATTAAGTCAATCATCGGCATCACAAACATTATTTAGGTCACCCCCGAGTAGCCAAGGCATGGAGGTAGAACCTCCAATCTGAATCAGCCGATCCCAAAGATGTCGTCGTTCCACAACAGAGTAAAGTCCATACATAATGGACAACCAAAAAGTCTTTCCAGTAGTCCGGCACACAACCTGGCAGTGCAAGAATTGGTTCGTGCAATATAAGATATCCACTAAAGCTGTCCGAGGGTTCCACAAAAGAAGGATTCTTCCTATAGGATATAATGAGAAGTTAGATGTGAAATGTCAGGCCTCAAAATGTTTAGCCATGAAGCTATCAAGATTAGCTCTAGCTAATTTTGTCTCGAGCAGGGCAAAAATATCCATATCATGTGCTCGAAGAAATCTTTGTACTTCCTTGTGTTTGAGGGTTTTATTAAACCCTCTAATATTCCAAAAAGCCAAAATCATGATTAAGAATTCAGAAATAGATTAGCGGGAGGGCCGAGCCCCCGACTTATCTTGATGGTGTTCTGGGTTTTGTTGAAGTCGTTTAGATTTCCTCTTCTTTCTGCTTCGCACTGATTGGAATTCTTGATGTTGAGTTTCCAAATCATCCCGAAGAGGGGAGGCCTGGTGACCAGACTTCATATCATGAGATGTGGAATCTTCATCCAGTAACATGGGTTGTGAAGGGTCTTGGCATTGCAAAGTAGAATCCTGGGCCATTACAGGATTTCGCCTATCTGGAGACCAAGCAGGAGAAATTCTAGGTGCTGAAATGAGATCCACCTTGTCTTGATCATATGAATTCTCTGGCAGAGGATTGGGATCTACATTATCAAAGGGTGTAATCTTAGCAGGATCCGGTACCTTATCTACCGTAACTCGTTGCCAAACTGTCTTCTTCTTATGTGGCTTTGGGTTCCAAGTATGTTGTGCCATCATGGATGAGGCTGTAGGCTGCTTGTTATTGCATTTTACATCATCATGGCCGATAGACCAACATAATGAACAGAACCGTGGCCTCTTTTCATACCTAATTGGTTGAGTATGAAGGATATTTCCGGGTAACTTGATAGATATTTCAGAAATCATTAGTTGGGACAGGTCAATCTCCACAAGAAAACGAGCAAATGAAATCCTCTCCATCGTGTGTGTAAGCTTATCAGTCATAATTGGCGTACCAAGTTGGGAGCCAATAACCTCAAGAAATTCTCTTCGCATTAATTGCAGTGGCAAATTTGGTAAGACCACCCAGATTGGCATAAAACTCCGCCCCTCCTTAGCAAAATCAAAAAATGGTGGCATTCGACGAATGATAAGGATCTGTCCACGGAGCACGGCCCCTTATGAAGTACAGATAGGAGTTGAGATTCAGTCGGGAATCGAAAGAGAATCTATCCACTGTTATGCAGGTTGAAAGTTATCCCTGGAAACCAACCATCACAGAGTTGTCGTAGGGCCTCCACCCCAGGGAATTTGCCTAAGAAATATCCTATCGAACAGAAGGGTGCCTCAAACATAAATTCTGCGGCCAGCGATTCATCTAAAAAATCAAGGCATCCATCAATTGGGGAGAATTGAACCTTTTTCAGCATGAAGTCCTCAATAGGTTTGCGGTTATCCGCAAATAATTTGCTCCAATTTCCCTTGAAATTGGTTGACTGTGGTGGTTCAGGATTCGCCCCGATCTCAGAATCAGAAGGGGGGGTGGTCAACCCCTAGTGGTGGCATATGGGGATTAGGGCATGCGTGCACCTCAATCGATGGATTCTCATGGGGATTAGGATTGCCAGGGATGGAAGTAGAAGATGAACCCTGTCCCAATTCGAAAGTCTGCAAAATAGGGCAAACCTGGCATGCTTCCAATTGCAGAATCTGGGGATGCAATTCAGAGTGCTCAGAGCTGGACGGAACACTAGTATCCGGAGGGGGATGGTTCAGCTTCATCTCTAGAGAAGCCTCCTCTTCGTCCATGGTTGCAATCGATGATGCTGACTCGTCAGCAGAAGAGGGACATTCTTCCTTCTCCGAAATCGTCTCCAGATCCTCGTCAAGATGGTCCAAGAAGTGAAGAAATGGAAATTGGTTGATGTTAGAACCCAACCCAACAACAATCTCAACGGGCACCCACAGAGTCTTCTTTTTGGAGCTCTTTCGACAGTGAGCTCTCCCCACTGGCATGTGGAGAGGAATCGGATCAGTGAACCAACAGAGGGGCTGGAATCAACACAAGAGGGAATGGTGGAACCATAGGCGATGCACGCCAGGGCTCTGAAAAACCAGCCACTCTACTGAGAGCTCTTTCTTACTGAGAGCTCTTTCTTGCTTGAACACCTTCTGAGACAGCATCTAATGTGTCTGCAGCAGCTTCATCATCACCAACAATGGGAACTTGTGCTTCTACATACACTGGTTCTTATTGCTTAGGTGAATCAGAAATTTTCAATCTCTCAGCTTGATCAACCAACTTCTCCACAGCATCTTCTGCTCCTTTAGTGAAATGAGGTTCATTAAAGACCACATGAACTGATTCCTCATTCACCATTGTCCTCTTGTTGAGAATTCTGAAAGCCTTGCTCATTTCAGAATATCCTATAAAGATGCCTTCATCAGCCCTTGCATCAAATGCCTTGAGTTAATCTTTGCCATTGTTGTGGATGAAACATCTTCCTCCAAAGATGTGGAAATGGCTAATGTTGGGCTTCCTCCCATTCCAAAGCTCATAAGGAGTAACTCCATGCTCCTTATTGACAATGCATCTGTTCTGAGTGTAGCAGGCTGTGTTGATTGCCTCTGCCCAAAATCTCTTAGGCAATCTAGCCTCAGCTATCATGGTTCTTGCAGCCTCCTTCAGAGTTCTATTCCTTCTCTGAGCTACACCATTCTGCTGTGGTGTCCTTGCAGCTGAAACATGATGCTGAATGCCTCCTTCTTTGCAAAAGTTGGAGATCACCTCATTCAGAAACTCAGTTCCCCTATCTGATCTGATCTTCACTATGCTCATGTTCTTCTCATTCTGTGCCCTCTTTATCAATTCTGGAAGTTTCTTCAAGGGCTCTTTCTTCTTGTTCAAGAATACTGTCCAAGTATACCTTGAAAAATCATCAACAACTACCAAAGTCTACTTCTTGCCACTTATGCTTACTGGGTCCACTGGTCCAAACAAATCCATATGAAGTATCTCCAAAACATTACAAGAACACTGAACTGTCTTGCCCTTGAATGAAGCTTTGACTTGCTTTCCTCTTTGGCAAGAGTCACAGATGCTCTCTTTCTTGAATACCACATCTGGTAAGCCTTCAACTAAGCCTTTCCTTGCTAGCTTGTTGATTTTTTTGAAGTTGAGATGACTCATCCTCTTGTGCCATAGCCAACTCACTTCAGTCTTGGCCTTTTCCACCAAACATGTTTCTCCAATGGCAGTGCTCCAATCTACCACATACATGTTTTTCTTCCTTCTTCCTGTGAGAGCCACCAATCCAGTGTCTTCATTTTATCCTTGCAAATCTCCTTGCTGAACTCTAACACATAACCTTTGTCACAAGACTTGCTTGTGCTCAACAAGTTGAACTTCAAGCCTTGAACAAATGCAACATCTTTGATGACTAGTCCATTTCTGATGATGGATCCACTTCCCTTGGTCTCTCCTGGCTTCTCATTGCCACCAAAGACCAATTTGGTCCATCCTTTTCTTAAAAATCTTCGAGACAATGCTTATTCCCTGTCATGTGTCTGGAACATCCACTGTCAATGTACTAGACAACCTGCAAAAAAGATTAAAAATATTTAGGTCCCCAATACTGGTTGGGTCCTCCAAAGTTAGTGCCCCTTGGATAACACCCTAGGCCATAACCAAATGGTCTTCTCCAAGGTGCATTGTACCTTTCCCTTGGATAATCTAATGGTACACTGGAATAATATCTAGGGGTGTATGGTGTTGTGCTCATATCGACTGGATCATGCCTAGGTTGCTGTCTAGGCCTCCTTATAGGTCTATACATTTAAGCATAAGCCCTCCTTGGAGGTCTAGGTCTACTGGTAGGAACTCTCTCATACCCTTGAGTAGACTTTGGTTGATCCACCTTGTGTGGTGGCTGGACTGTTGAGGTCTTTGGCTTTCACATGGGTCGTGGTTGCCTTTGTGGCATGTAAGCCATGACCCAATCTTTGTCTGAAGGGAACAAACTCCCTTCCCCCTTTCTTGATGCTCTCTTTTTCCTAAGAGCAAGTTTGGGGGCAACCTTACTCTTAGGTTTGGATTGCATTTTAGGGGTAGCCCTGGTACTAGACTTTGCCTTGTTGGCAACCTTTGGCTGGGCAGTGGCTTTGGATGTAGGAACAAAGTTGATCTTCCCTTTATTTAAGGCTTCTTTAGCCTTATTTGAGGATGGACCATCTTTTTCCTTGTATCCTAGGCTTGCCTTGCCTAGGTTATCCACCACCTTGTCAAAGACAGGTGTGGCATCATCTAGTTCCCTTGTCAACCTTTCTTTGTCACACCTGAGTGACTCATTTTCCTTTAACAAAGCTTCATGGCTGGTTTGTATCTCTTCAAACCTAGCCAAGAGCTCCTGAAACATTATATGCATGTCCTTCTCACAGTGTGGTGATGTGGAGCTATAGTCTAAAGAATTTACTCTTGAGGTTACCTCTTGTTCATCACCATTCTGAGCCATTAAGCACAATAGTGCTTCTTCTAAGGATGATGAGGAGGCGCTTTCTTCTGATGAGCTCTCCTCCTGCTTCTTCTTCTTGATCTCCTCTTCATGATCCGAAGCCTTCATGGAATTTCTCCCCTTCTTCATCTCCTTGTCTTTCTTCTCCTTTCATGCTCTCTTCTCTTCATCACCGTATTTCATCACAATGGGGTAGGGACAGTTGGCTTTGAAGTGGCTGGGCTTCCTACAATTGTAGCAGAGAGCTTGTCCTTCCTTGTTCTTATCATCATCTTCTTCCCTATCCTTTTTGTAGAGTCTTCTTGAGGACTCTCCATTTTGAAACTTCTTTGTGTACCTTGAGAACTTCTTAAACTTCTTCATGAGCAATGACATCTGCTCATGAAGGTCTTCTTTACTCTTGTCTTCACTCTTCTGTGAAGCTTGTGTTGCAGCCAAGGCAGGAACAGCCTGTGGATTGGTCTTGGGTTGATCTTGGTTATGCAACTCGAACTCATATGCCTTCAAGTCTGAGAATAACAGGAAGGTTGTTGTGGTGGACAAATTCTTAGTTTCCCTCATGGCAGTCACTGAGGGAAGTCCTCTTAAGATCTTCATACACATTTCCTTATTTATGTATGTTTTGTTGAGCATTGTTATTTCATCATGAATGGCTGTAAACCTTCTCTCCATCTCATCCACAGACTCTCCATTCTTCATTTTGAAGCCTTCAAATTTCTAAATTGCCACTAAAAGCTTATTCTCCTTAATGTCTTCGGTTCCTTCACAGATTAGGATGAGTTTATCCAATATTTGCTTTGCTGTTGTGCATGTCTTGATCCTTAGAAACATGTTGCTATCGAGGGTCTTCAGGATAATGTCCTTTGCCACATTATCCAATTTGTGCCGTTTCTTGTCCTCAGAAGTCCACTCACTTCTTGGCTTTGGCACTTGAGGGGTTGTAGCTAATGTGGTTGCATCCGTGTTAATCTTCATGATCTGCAAAGGACCATCAGTAATCACGTCCATCATATCCTCATGCGTAGCTGCCAAGTGTGCCTGCATACGCATTTTCCATTCGTCAAATTTGTTCATGGAGAACATGGGGATTCTGGAAATGAAGTTCTGTGAGTCCATTAAAATGTAAAGAGATAAAGAAAGAACTTTCAAAAACAGTTAAAACTCTTGAAAACTAGGGATCACTCTAGGTAAGAGACACTTCTTTGATACCACTTGTTGGCCCCTAGGAGGGGCTCTATAAGTTTAGAGGTGGGAGGGTGAATGAACTTATAGGTTTTTTAAATTCTTTTTAACTTAACAAAGTCGTGCAGCGGATAATTTATATATCCCCTTTATGAATTATTTTCAAAGTTTTTGTTACTGTTATGATGTTGTTATGTGTGTGTATATGCTATGCAATGCAAAAATATAAATAACACCAAAACTTATAAAGGTTCACGGTGGTATAATCCGTTACTCCTCTCTTCTCCTTGTGGTATAGGAGGAAATCACTATTATATTTTGATACACCAAATACAATAGAATAACGGTAATAAAACACTGTCAACACCCTTGCAGCTCCTTCAACTAAAAGGTCTTCAACTGCCCACCACACTGTCTGGTCCTTTGCAACACTTTATTGCTTCACCAGCTTCAGTCCTTCACCCTTTGCTTGCTTCAACTGCTCCCTTTGTCCTTCACAACCTTCGTTGCTTCACAAATTTGCAGCTCCTTCACAGCACTGGCTTCACTGATCTTCAGTCCTTCGTGGCTTCCCACTTCACTGATCAACTTCAAGAAATATTGTTCTTGAGAATGAACGAATCACAACAGTGATTCGATGAGCCTTGCTTGATGAATACTTTCAGTACTGGGGTTGGCTCACTGGTTGTGACTTTGGAAATCGTAAGCACAGAGATTTCTTAAATTCACAGCGTGGAGATTCAAAAGTTGTCTTTCTCTTCTTCGTGTGCCTGGGTATATATAGCCTCCAGAATATACCCGTTGGAGTGCCGTTGAACTTTGATCTTCTCCTTCTTATCAACCTTCTGGCAATCCCGAAGATGGTGGATCTGGTCTTGGTCTTCTTTCCCAAATTATACAAGCTTTTGAAAAGCTTCCATGTCTGACTAGGGTTTCTAATTCTGACAAACCCTTTTTCAAAAAGTTACCTTCTTTCTGTCTCAATTAGATCCCGTGATTTTATCTTGAGTTCAACGTCTTCGATCATTAATATTAAATTCTAAATGTTGAATTTAATATGTGTCCCATCTTCCTTAAATGAAAACCTCATCTTTGAACACGTGGCATCCTTCTGCTTCGAGAACCCTTAAAATGCAAACCCTAGACTTCCTCAATCTCAACTGGTCTTGAGTCATATGGAGCTTCCTCAACTGGTAGTACTCAACTGGAAGTACTCAATTGGAAGTACTGAACTGGTCTTTCTTGACTGGGACTACTCGACTGGCTTGTCTCAACTGGGACTAGTCAACTGGCATGTCTCAACTAGGACTACTCAACTGGCTTATCTCAACTGGAACTACTCAACTGGCTTGTCTCAACTGGAACTACACAACTGGTACTGTAGACTTGATCTACCCAACTGGAACTATAGACTTGATCTACTCAACTGCATCTATTCGACTGGAACTGTCTCAACTAGATCTAGTCAACTGCATGTTCAAGGCTGAACACCTCAACTGAAATTGTTCATCTGAGTCTTCTAAGTTGGATCTTCAAGGCTGGATCTTCAATACTGGAACACCTATCCTAACCTGCATAAGTTGCTATATGCAACCTTTTATGCTAATCAAACACACTTAAGTATCTATACATTAACTGAAACTGATTTTATCAGCTTCCGCCTAAGATCAACATCACCATCAAGACTTAACATCTATCATGTTTCATGCATCATCAAAACCTAATATCTATCATATTTTCCCTTTTTGATGATGCCAAAACAAACATAAATCAACCACAATCAAAGAGCAAAGAGTAAAAGCAGCTTTACTAAATTGCATAAAAAGTTTTACAAACTGATCAAAGTTAAAAGAAAATTACAAAATAGACTATTTCTTCCTTTCTGGGAAGTAGATATAGTCATGCCATCTCTGCCATTCAACCCATGCTTTCTCATAGTTCTCATCTGTTCTTGCACCAAATGAGCCATCTTGAAAGAGTTGAACAAACTCTTGTGTGCATTCAGTTTGACTTGGGGTTTATCCTTTGTATCCTTTCTTTCTGTTTTTGGCTATCTTCAAGATTTTCTCTCCTTTCTTCCTCTTTTTCAGGTAGTAGTAGAGAGCATCTTGCTTGTTGACATTCTTGGGCCAATGTCCATCTTTGAAAAGTCCTTCGAATTCTCTCATTTCTTGAATAGAAATTATCTTTGACTGATTCTTTTGTGCAAATTGTGAGAATTTTCCTTTGAAGCTTGAACTTGAATGATGAACTTGTTGATGATGTTGGCCTCCACTTCTTTGCTCTTTGAAAGCTCCTGAACCTTCCCCCTTTTTGGCATCTTCATTGAACTTCAGAAGGGTTTCAGTTAGGAGCTCCTGAGAGGTTTTGATTTCCTTCACAGTGCTGGCTACATCTTTAAGTTTGTTGTTCTGATCCAAAATCTCCCTCTCCATCAGATGCTTGAGCTCTAAATTGCTATTCTCCACCTTCAGCTCCATCAAGACAAGCTTAGTCTTCACATCTTTTTTAACTTCAGCCACCTTCTTCTCTATTAAGCTTGTATTCTTCTCCATCTCCTTTGGAATGTCTGTTCTGAATGCATGAGCTAAGATATTCAAATCCTATGTGTTTCTTTGCATATCATCACTGATTTTATAGAAACTGGCAGCCAGATTTGCTTGAAACTTCTTATCTCTTGGCTTATTTCCTTCCATGACTTCCAAAATGCCGTTAATAGCCTCATTCTGTTTCTCCATTTGCATCAAAATCACCCTCACTAACTCATTCATATGTTCATGAAGTTTAGGGGCAGTGATGGTGGTTGCAGCATTGGTAGGGGTTTCTATGGTTGGCTCTTGAATGAATGGAATTGAAGTTGGAACCTCTTCATGAAGACTTGAACCTTGGTACAGTACCAAGTCCATTCCTTGCTTCTTCTGAACATCCTCCACTTCATCCTCATCAGTGGATATAAGATCAACACTACTGATTGGGCTGTCATACCCAATAGGATCATTAAATTCCTCATCCTCATCCTTGTCTTCTCCCCTAGATTGCTCCTCAGGCATATCATCCTTGGGGTTTTCATCACCATCCAACTCTTCATGTTCAGCAGCTTCACCATCCTTCACTACATCTTCTTTCTCAGCCTCAGTAGCTTCATCATGCTTCTCAGCCTCTTGTTCTGCTTCAGGCTCTTGTTGAACTGGTTCAGTTGTTGATGCAGGGGGTCGTGGTTGAGGTTGGACATGAGGGGCAGCAGAGTCATCACCACCCTGATCATCATTGTCATCATCATCATCCTTTCTTTGCTCAGAATCTACCCCTTCTGGCCTCTTGCCCATTTTAATGTTATGCCTCTTGTGGGCAGCAACACCTATCTTGAAGAATTCCAGAAGTTTACCAGTATCAACCAACTCAAAGATCTCATAGCATTCTACCATACTCACAACCCAGTCTTCTTCTAAGTGCATCATCTCCATGTCAGCCTCTTGTACTCTTGATCTACTTAGCTTCCATGACAGCCAAGTGTTGAATCTCTGAACTTCCTCA
>JAOWBR010158492.1:0-12563 GCA_028571145.1 Dionaea muscipula
TAAACATATATATATATATATATATATATATATACATATACATGAAAGATAGAGTACAGGTGTACACCACAGAGTAGACCTAAGTAGTCTACAAGTAAAAGATTAGCTCAGGCACATCCTAAAAGACGGCTAAAAAAGCAAAATATAAGCTATGAGGCTTTGATAACAGGTTAAGTGATAGAACTAACCAAAATGCATGACACTGTGACAGTCGTAAGAACTTCACATTCACCAATCCGTCGCTTATTCTGCTCCATCCAGATAAAGTATGCACTGAGGAGACGTTTAATTCTCCATTTTAGCTTTGGTGGTGGAATGCATTTTGTGCTATTCATTCTCATGGGTGTTCCTTTACTCCTCCATGCAGAAAAGTATTTTGTTGGATTGTGAGTCACAAGTGGAGAGTCTCTTGGCTAATGTATTTGAGAACTACAAATCTTTAGATGAGTACTCTCCTTCAGGTTTGTCAAATGCATTAGCTCCAACACCAGAATCAGCTCCCCCAGCTTTAGCTCCAGCAGTCCAACTATACACCCTTCTTCACGATATACTTTCTCAAGATGCACAGACACACTTGCAAAATTATTTGCAGGTAATTCGATCGAGCCGAGTTCTTTCAAATTATTTCCTATTACCAGTGTAATAAGGATAATAAGATGGATAAATTATTGCAGATAGCTGTGAAAAAGAGGTGTCGGAAGCTTATGGTAGACACCGAGGAACTTTTGTCAGCCAACTTGGAGGATCTTCTTGACCCAATATCCATCTCCACGGCCTACTCAAAGATGAAGAATCTTTGCACCAGTATAAGCACCGAAATTCACGGGGACATCAAGATACACAATTACCATATACTCCCGAGGTAGAATCATGTTCCTTGTCCAGCGAGAACCCGGTAATGTACTAGAATATAGAAAGCAATGATGAGTTATGATCGTTAGAGATCATATTGGATATTTGTCTTTGATGTATTACAGATTGACGTGTTCTTGCCTGTGATACACTTTTCCTTCTCGTTTCAGTGCAATTGACCTTCCAAACATTGCTGCTGGTGTTTATAGCACTGAACTGTGCAAAAAGTTTAAAGGATTTCTCGCTGCTTGTCCACCATCGAGTCCCTTGCCCCATGTGAACGAACTCTTGATTGCAACTGCTGATTTTGAGAGGAACCTCGAATCATGGAATATCAGGTTCATAAACATATAATAATTTGCTTCAACTCGTCATTTAACGTGCAATAGTTAGTTAGCATTGTTCATTTGTTCTCCTCCCTCCCCCGCTACATCCTTCTCTAATAAGTATATATCTCTGCTGCAGTCCAATTGAAGGCGGTGTTGACTCCAAGAATCTGTTCAGCTACTACATAATGACATGGGTACAGGACATGGAACTCAGGATGCTAGATATTTGCAAGGGGGAAAAGGTAAACCTAAGCCCAACTTAAGACTCTTTCAAGTATAACATATCCTCCATTGATGGAAGTAAATATACTAGCATGTAGAAGCACTTTTTGATTAGGGGGGCAATACACCAATGGATAAATTTAGGTTGTTATGCATTTGGACTGTGCATGTTAGATAGTCGACAACCAACGTATTATATTTGTCGGATCCTATGTGCATGTGTCTTACATATATGGTATCCAACCGGTACGTGTGGCCGACCACACCTAGTGGAAAGTGGTCGTGCTAATGATGATGATGTTATGCATTTGGACTGAGTACTTGGTTAAGCGGCAATACACCAATGGATAAATTTAGGTGGTTGTTACGTATTTGGACGGGTGCGTATTAGGTAACCGACAACCAATGTATTATATTTGTCGGATCATGTGTGCATGAATCTTGTGGATATGTGTCCAACAGGCCCCACTGAGTGGGAAGTGGTTGTGCTGCTGATGATGATGATGTTATGCATTTGGACTGAGTACTTGGTTAAGCGGCTTCCTGTTTGATCATAGAATGCCTCTTTTTGCAGATTCCATGGTCAGGAATCAATAGCAATCATTCCACCTCACTCTTTGTAGAGAATATGTATACACATATACGAGATGAATTGATCCAGTATGAGGTGGTGATGAGCAGATGGCCCGAATACTCTTTGGTTCTTGAAAATGTAAGTTGTGAATAAAATTTACTATCAATCAGTGTATACATATATTATCATATAAATACTTGTAATTCAATAATCCCTTGGCTTGTTCATCTTAAAGGCCATTGCAAATGTTGAACGAGCGATCCTAAAAACGCTGGAAAAGCAATATAGTGACATCTTGACTCCTTTGAAGGATAGCATTCCCAAAAATCTTCGTATCCAGGTCCAGAAGCTGGCTAGAAGACAATCAATCGCCATGTACTCTGTTCCTCACGAGGTAAGGAAGAAGCTCTATTTTCATTTTCACCAACTAACTCGCTTTCAAAATATTAAAGTAATTTCAACTTTTGCATCATGTAGTATGAAGGTGTGAGGATAAATCTCACGTCGGAGAAATAATAAAACTTTATAAAAAAAGCTTAAGGGTTTGAGACAACTTCATCTATTATCAATTGGTTTTAGATGTGAGTCAGAAGCTAGTTACTTTATTATCACGACTTTTCATTTATATTATTTTACGTGTTTTCATGTGTTCTTTTGTCACTCTTGAAATCTTTGTTAGTTGGGAACCTTTCTGAATACTGTGAAGAGGATTTTGGATGTACTACACATTAGAGTTGAAGATATATTGAAGTCTTGGGCTTCCTATCTTCCTAGCGACGGAGACAGAAAGTCATATTTCGGAGAGCAGATGAGTGGGGTTGCAGTAGTGTTGAGGGCCAAGTACAAAAACTACATACAAGCAATAGTCACAAAACTTTATAGCAATGTAAGTTTCATCTACATGTTTGTTTTCCAAAGGAGAAAAGCTGAGATCATTTTGTGGCTATGCTTGAATATGAAATATGTTTCAAGTAGAGAGCATTTTGTTTTTGCTGATGTATGATTTGTTAATAATGTAGCTTCGAGCTAGCAGGTGCACTCAAATGAAGAGAATTCTAGATGAGACGGAAGACTCTGATGGGGAAGCTGAGATCCGTGAGCGAATGCAAATGTTGAGTTCACAACTCATAGACTCCATATCCAATTTGCATCAAGTTTTCACAACTCACATATTCATTGCTGTTTGTCGCGGATTTTGGGATAGAATGGGACAGGTAGGGTAGAACCTTGTCCAATCCAATTGTCATTGGGTAGAGCTGATCAAACTGAGTCCGCCCCGCGGGTTTGAGATTTGAAAACCCATCCGACGGGCCCTAAAATTTCTATGGAAATGATCAGGTCTATTATCGAGTCTCGTAATCATCATCATTTTCACGACCACTTTCCACTACCACACATATCAGTAGGACACATACACATGTGTACACAATATCCGACAAATATAGTACGTTGACTGTCGGCAACATAACACGCAGTGTCTTAACCTAATCAAAAGTTGTTATTGAGTCAATTTACTCATTTTTGGTTGGAGATGCTGTTTGCCTCATTTGGTTTCTTTTGTGGCAGTCTGTTTTGAAGTTTCTAGAGGGAAGAAAAGAGAACAGGATTTGGTACAAAGGATCATATTATGCCCTTGGGGTAAGTTTTGAACTCTGCTTTACTCGATTATATTCTCCTTGAGGCAGGAATAATCTGGAAAGAGGTGAAAAATTAACCCTTTGATTGATTGGGTTTTGGTTTTTTTTTATTGCTTATTGGCAGATTTTGGATGATATTTTTGCTTCTCAAATGCAACGTCTGCAAGGGAATGCCTTGCAGGAAAAAGATCTAGAGCCCCCTCGGTCAGTAGCAGAGGTTCGCTCTATTCTTTGTAGAGATGCAACCAATGGAACAGATCGCTCGACTTACTTTTACTTCTAGATTTATGTTATAGGATGAACAAGTCCGTCGATTCAATTTTTGTTTTTGGCATCGACAAGTCCAATTTTATATGTGATGATTATGTATATGTTTCATGTCGATATCAGATTTTTATCATTCTTTTTGTAAAGGAGAGTTCAAAATAAATGGATTCCATTCTCATCAATATATTAGAGGATGGTGGATGTATGCTGTACGGACACAAGATCATCGTCATCTGAACGTAATATTTATTTCCGTGGGTAATGTTATCAGTTGAATTCGTGAAAATCTTTTAGCATAGTGAGTGAACAGCTGCATTCAACCATTTCATGCCTTTTGTAAAGCTGGGGTTTTGCCAGGTAACTCCACCTAACTCGAGGGACAGACAGATCCACAGCGGGAATGAGCCCCTCTAGCCTCACTCCTCTCTCTCTCAAGTCTCACCCCCTCCTTCCTTTGTATTGCCCTCAACACCCCCTCCTCCAGCTTATCATGCTATATAGCAAGACTCGCGGTTTGCCACTGTCAGCATCTGCTCTAGTTTAACCCACTTTGGGATGGTATAAATGGGAATCACTGGGTCCTAAGGCTTCAAAAAACTCTGGATCGCGGGTTTAAAATTTCTTACGTGCAAACAATTTAAGTGGACCATGAACGTACAAGACCTAAAAACCTTGACTTTAATTGGACCCCCCGCAAGCGTCCAGTGAGATTAGTCACTCATGATTAGTCGGGTTCACTCGTATACCTGAGATATAAAAAAAAAAAAAAAAGCATCTGCTCTAGTTTCTCACGGTTCATTTTAGCTATTTCTGCTATTGTCAAGGACAGAGTAGTGTAGTCGTCGGCGTTTGGGGACATAATCGCCTGAGCTGAGCCATACCAAAGAGCAGGCATCAGATCGGGTTCTTTCAGCACAAAACTTGCTTCTGTATCGTTTGGGTGGTAATCTATCACGCACAAATACTCTTCTCTCTCTTACTAGTCATAACTGGAGGGAGGCATTTCACCATGGATGCACATGAGGGCATGAAACAAATTTATTGCATAGGTTGAGAATCTTCAGAAGCAGTTCACCACAGATGTCCTACTATTATCATACTACCAGAGAATGAATATATACATTATTAACCTACCTGTAAGGGTACAGGGAAGAGAGGTCCTCTGATAGCAGTAGCCGAACGAATAGATACTGGAAGTTGGTTGTTGGGGATCCAGGGCAGTTTAGATGATGGTTCCACTCGGGATAAAAGCGTCCTTGATTACAGTGACAATCCCGCTCTTTATGAAGTACCCGTCTGTTTCTCTTGCTGCTTCTTGTACATTGTCACTGTTGATGATCTGCAACATGCACGAAGCCACATTGTAAGCTCTTTTGAATGCAATTTGGGGTGCTAGAAGGACAGAGAATTGATTTGCCAATACATATATGTAACATCTGATAGAAGGAAATAAAGCGAAGGAAATCCTGCAATTCAGTTGCACCATTCACTTGACAATATTCTCTTCAAAACTTTCTAACTCAATGCTCGTCGAGATCCATGTATCACTCTCGTTTCTTCTCCCCTCCAGTAATCAAACAGCATCTTGGTTCCACTATATTCTTTTACTATGCCGCCATCTTTTTCACTAACCTAGGTAGGATGGGTGCTGCTTCAAGGATAAGTTGGATTTTGAACTATTTTTACTTTTCTGTGTAGAGAACATAGAAAAGAGGTCTAAGCTAAGAGAATGCTCCATTTTCAGACTAGGGAAGGGAACAATATTTTTTTCAGACTTGTCCTTACAGTTTTTCCAACTGAAACTCGGTTGAACTATTTGCCTTGTCATGTTGTGTACCAAATCCTCACAACTTTTAGAAGCTATGTTGAAATGCAGCATCCTGTTTCAATAGCTCTATCTATTCTAAGCATCCATTTTATGATTTTTCACTCTAATAAACATGACTGATGCGAAAGATAAGAGATTGTTTTAACATAAATTCATTCACGGACCTTCACATTATCTCCAATCCTTGCATTCTTATCAATTATTGATCTCTTAATGTGAGAGTTCTTGCCAATTCCAATAGGGACGCTTGCCTTTGCAGCCAGAAGCCTCCTGTCAGCATCAGTCTGCAACACAAATATTTTTCTTGAAAAACTTGATAAGCCAAGGAACAAGCTAATAGCAAACAAATCACTAAGAAAGATAGTGTAATCTAGGACCACATGGGCCTCCTTCGTTTGTCCCCCCCCCCCCCCTTTCTCTGTCATTTCTCTAGGGTGGATAAGCACAAAATGAGATTACCTCATAATAATCTGCTCCCATCAATAGTGTATCCTCTATAATAGCACCTTCAGAAATAAGAGACCGGAGACCAATCACAGAATGGTGAATTTTGCAGTTCTGCCAAGAGAAGGAAGGCAATAGCGAAGTTACAAAATTTCCGGAATTTAGGAGACAAATTCTTTTGACGCGGGTTAATATCATAAGCAATTATTAAGCAAATAAGATTCCAAGAGAAGCTTGTTCAATGCATGAGAACTAGAATATTCAGTAGTGGATTAATGTCAAGATTCTTACCTTGATGACACAACCTTCCCCGATAACACTATCGGTTATATCAGCATCAAGCATCTTTGAAGGAGGCAAATAACGTGGTTGAGTATAAATAGGGGATGAACGATCGTAGAAGCTTCAAACATATGAAATACAAAGTAAGTACTTCAAATTGTTTTGCCATCTGCAAGCAATGCATGGAATTATTGACAACAAAATGTAGCAGTAAGTCTTTCCCTGAGCTAAGCTTAACAACCTGAAATCGGGAATGGGCTTTTTTGTGATACCCAAGTTAGCATTGTAGAAAGCTTCAATTGTACCAATATCTTCCCAGTAGCCATCATACAAGTACGCTTGGACCTTCACAGACAAAGAACAAGTTAGATCAACACTAAGCCTACATTTGAGACTACAGATAATGTATTGTGCACAAATCCATACCCGATGCTTGATAGCAACATTTCGGTCAAATGAGGCATAAAGTGACGGAATAAAAGGTACCTACCCTCAACCCAATCGAAGTAGCACCAGGAATTACTTCACTCCCAAAGTCATTGGCTCCAGGAAATTTCTCCCTAAGTAAATCAAGCATCACATCTTTGCTAACGACATATATGCCCATACTTGCGATATAAGGCATCTCTTTAGCTCTCTCATCATCCAGACCTAATATGGTAGTATCAACCTGGAGAGAATGCTCGACAGAATGAATAATTGGGATGATTCAACTGCAGCAGGGTTTGCAGATAAAATAACTCGTCTGAAAACCTATGAGAAACTACATGATCACTATTATCAAGCTACCTTCATAGCTTTCAATTGTTCGCCCTTTGGTTTCTCAGCAAATTCAATGATTCTTCCTTCCTCATCAATCTTCATTAACCCAAATGCAGTGGCCCGATTTTCATCCATAGGAAGTGCAGCCACAGTGATATCAGCATCAGTTTCTCTGTGTGCTTGGATAAACTTCTCATAATCCATCCGGTACAAATGGTCACCGGCGAGAACCAAGAATTCTAGAACATTGTGCTCCTCAAACAGCCACAAGTACTGCCTAACAGCATCAGCTGTTCCCTGTATGAAAGGACAGAAGCAGATGAGAATGCCGACTAAGAACAATTGAAGGGTGTAGATATAGAATGGAAATGAGGAAGGTCAAAGAGAAATTGCTAGATGGTCCTTTTGTGCTTTGATTATTTCCTTTAGCACTATGTTTGCATTCGTTTAGCAAATGAAGCAGAAGTAATTGACAAGGAATGCAAATGCATCAAAGAGACAACTGAATCCAAAAAAAAATCCTGTAGATCACCAGAGTAGACAAAATGAGCGACGAAACTCACAGGTAAAATTGGAAAGACGTAAATTCTTACCTGGAACCAATTAGGATTTTCTGGACTCTGCTGAGCAGCAAGAACTTCAACAAATCCCTCATTTTTATAACCACCCATGTTACTAGCGTATGCCCTCGAGAGATGGCGGTTGAGAGAAGCAGAATTGAACTGAGTCAGAACATAGATCTTGGATATGTTGCTATTCAAGCAATTGCTGACAGGAATATCAATAAGTCTGTAATTTGCTCCAAGTGGAACAGCAGGCTTTGCTCTCTTCTTGGTTAACGGGTAAAGGCGTGTCCCAGCACCACCTCCAAGTATAATGCCAAGAACACTCTGCAAAATCATGCACATGATTGGGGACAGGTTTGAAGATTGTAAGAACAGCAAAACAAGGCACCCATCACGAGCCGGACATTGCAAAATGGTCATCCTCTACTTAACCACTCCCTTCAATCTTGAAGTTAAAGAAGGTCACTTCTATTGCTCATTCAATAGGTGACATAGTTATCTGGAACCTCACATAATATATCTATGTACTTTCTAGCCAACTGTTCTTGGAAAATGGCAAACGATTTAGTTTGTTTACCAATGATTTCCAGGTTGGTGTTACGCACACAATGACATTTGTGGAGTGAAATCAGTCCCCACATTAAAGAGTAATGTAAAATATAAGACATTTATGAAAAAATGAAAATGCTTACAGGAGAAATATTTCAAGTTTAAACAAAGGTATGCAGATTTACATCTAGAGGGTCAGAAGTCGAGAGTAAACACTTTTATCATCATTTAAACCTTGATTTTAACTTGCAAGCTTTCTATTTAAACTGAAAGTTTTCATACTTCCACGTCGCAACTAAATTCAGATCAGCGATACCAAGTACCAAAACACGTAAACAATGAAAATTCCAGAAGTACAATCAAATCTTAATCAGATTACAAATGCAATTAATAATTCAGATAATTTCAACTCAAATTTATAGATGTGTCTATATCAGTTCAACAGTGGACTCAAAAGGTAAGTTAATAAATCAAATAAACAAACTTAAGCTAAATGAATCAACCGAACTGTAATTTCCTTCAATATTAACACTAACAGTCCAAATCCTTTCACCGAAATTCAACCACAAGGACAACATTCACGGTTGATCAGATCGACAATCTCTTACGATAATTGCAGCTAAATCACCATAAACAATGAGGAAAAAGTAACACCAGATTATACATAATCATAGTTGTACAAAGAAAGGGATTCAAAATTAGAAAGGAATCTGAGTCTACAGAGAGAGAGAGAGAAGGAGAAGCTTACGCGGCTAGCGTCAGGATCAAGACAAGTCTGAGAATTCTTGGAATCGGAGACGGCTCTCGGCGAAACGTACGTCGAAGATTTCTTCTTGATCGGCGAGGCTCCGAATCGGCTCTTGGATATCGCCGGCGTGGGAATCCTATCTCCGGCGAAATTCGAGGACGAGAATGATAGCCCATGGCAGTTCGTCGAGCTCGGTCTAGCCTTCGTGTTCAAGGACGTGGACGGCGAGCTCGTCGTGGTGATCCTCAAAGCTCCGATCGCAGCCATTATACTGCTCCTCCTCAGTCTCTTTCCGGCGAAGGATGGGGGGGATCTGGAGGAAGTGAGCGATTGATTGGCTTTGTAGTAGCAGTGGGTGGGTGGCCATGGATATGTATACTATGGTATTCATGTGAATCATGTCGATGGAATACCGATTTGGCCCCTCGAGATTGAGGAAACCACGCTTCCAATACCGATTAAGACAGAAAAAACATGCCCACGTGGGCGGCCGTCGCTATGCCTAAGTACGAAGGTTTTAATAAAATTTTATAATATGTTTACAAGAATTATTTCAACCGTTAATTTTGATTCATTTTATTAAATATATATAAATTAGTGAGTTATGACAATAAAATAAATAGTATAAATCAATTATTATAAATATATTATAAAAAATTATTGTGAGTGTATCATTACTCTTTCAAAAAGGAAAGAAATAATTAAAGATCACGCAATGAAGTGAGTGAACACACATATTTCAGAGGAAACTTTTCTACGCGACTAGAAGGTACATACTCGATCAAATGGTTGTGTAAGAAACAAGACAAAATCTGAACAAAAATTATAATGTGTATTATGATTTACTACATATTCCACTCGATAGATTGTTGATCAAATTCACAATTTAAGTGATACTTCAGGAAAAATCCCCTAGAGTAATCACCAAGGTCCCAAAGAGAAGCGGGTCCGAGAAGTCCGGTTAGAAGAAGGATCCGGCTGACTCGAGGGATGAGTGTGCTTGACAACTTCAGATGGCCTGAAACAGACGAACAAACCCGTCAGAGGGTACCCCGAGGTGTTAACTCGGGGAAACCGCTCTGATGCTTAAGTCAGTAGATGTGGACGAAGAGAAAGCCCTTAGCAAGATACCAGAGCCGGGTCACTGAGCCGGGTTCCCGAGCAGGTCCCCCGAGGAGGGAGGAAGAAGTCCAGGAAAGGAGTCCCGAGCAGGAACCTCGGACAAGACTACCGAGGAGGGCTTTGAGCTTGCTAAGGGGAAAGCAGGACTCTAAAGGGAAATCAGGGAACAAGTGAACATACCTTGAACCTTGGGGGAAACCCTTATTTATAGGGGTTGGAGTTAAGGAAATTACCAAAATGCCACTGCGTACGGACTGAGCGTCAGGCCACCGAGCGGGTACCCTGAGCCGGGTCCCCGAGCAGGTGATCAAGGTGGAGAATGGCATGTGGAGAACGGCGTGGTCTGAGAAGACCATCGACTTTCTTATTGGACCCCGAGCAGGATCCCCGAGGCGGTACCTGAGCAAGATGCCCTAGGTAGGCAAGTTGGACGAAGCGTAAGCAGTGGAGCAGGGTGTGAGTTACAAGTAAGTCACTAAGTTGACTCAAAAAGTCTCTTGAGCAAGTTCCTCGAGGGGGTTCTTCGAGGTGGGCATCCCGGAATGAGCAAGAAGGTGTTCCAAGACTCCAAATGGTGGGAGAGGTGTCACAGACCAGCCTTCGACAGAGTCCCGAGCCGGGCTCCTGAGCCGAATCCCCGAGCCGGACCCCCGAGCCGGTCAACAATGTTGAAAAAAGTCCAGCCAATCCGTCCGGTCTCCTTGTTCACGAAAGCAAGGGTGAATACCCTATATCATCAGTCCCCCAACTTCGGAGTGCGAACGTAGTTCGGATTGTGAAGTTTCAAAATCAACTGAAGAGAACACCTGGATCGGGAAATTATAAACTTGAACGGAGCCTTTGAGCGTGATCTTGTGTTATCGGAGCGGTCGGGTCATCCTGTCAACCGGGGGCCAACGAAACGGAGGGAAAATGGGGCAAAAATCTCGGATGACAACCATGAGCGGGACCCGGACCATCGATTGGATTCGGGCAAGCACTCCACTGAAATCCCGAGCCGGCCTCTTTTCTTCCTTGTCAAGATTCGTGCAAATCCCGAGCCGGACCCCCGAGCCGGACCCCCGAGCCGGCACTCGGGCTGTGTCTGGGGGTGTCTCGGGCAACGTGCTGAGCTATTGGAGGGGGGGTCTGTGCCTATAAATACCCCCCACCCCATTCCCTTTCCTCATCTCTTCCTCATTTACGTCGAAGCTCTGTCCGATTGACTTCTCCCAAGCAGGAGCACCGACCAGGTCCCCCGAGCCGGATCACCGAGCAGGCGAGTTTCTACCCTACTGTGTGTTTTTCCTTGCCGAATCCTAAAATGTCGTCCAATCCTTCCTCTCCTAGCCAAAACCCCTCCGAGGACATCCTTGAGGGCATTCCTTATGCTGAACCACTACAAGCCCTTCCTCTACCTCCTCCCCAACACACCGAGATCATTAGATGTATGAGGGAGAAGAAACCATCTTCTAGCCAACCCAGTAGCTCCTCGGCCCGCCCCTACGCTAAGGGGGCGGACCAACGATCTATTATCTCCAGGACGAAGTCGCCTACTATCCAGGGCGCTTCCATTGCCTCAGTTATACCTTTCGCGCCCCCGATCTTTCTGAACGTCCCTATGACGAGAAGGAAGGAAAGCCTGGCTGTATATGTAGATAGTTTAACCATGGGGGAGCATTTCCCCCTCAGTATATACTACCGGAGCATTTTAGATACTTATGAGATTAGTCCTGCACAGCTGACGCCGAACTCCTGGTCGCTTATGTCCGCTTTTGGGGCGCAATGTCATCAGCATGGGTTCAGACCCAACGTCCGTATGTTCATTTCTAGCTACCGACTCTCCAAGGCCCCAAAAGATGACGAGTGCGGCTTGTACGCATTTTTCTCAACCCAGAACAATGTCTTCCTGAAGGGACTCTTGTCCAATGTCGATAATTTTTGGAGGTGTTGGTGCTGGGTTCGAGGTCCTGGGATTTTGGACAACCCAGAGTGGAGGGTTCCAGTGACCAACATCCTTATCGAGCATTATGACATTGAGGTTCAGCTGACTGCCAAGATTGAGGAGTGGGTCGCCAGGGCGGATGATTTTAAAGTAAAAGATCTGATCGTACCTGCGCTTTTAGCCGAGGCCGAAGTGATTACTCCGGTCCCACCTTATGTTGTCTCTTCCTCTTCCACCGAACCTGACTCTACCGACTACCAGTCATCTAGTCACCAATCTTCCAACTCCTCTGACTCCGACTCCCTTGATGCCACAGATACCATTTTTGATAAACTTTCCCCCCGTCAAGAAACCTTTTCGCCATATCTGTCACACCCCAACCCGGGTGGACCGGCGTACGCCCCGTGGACCCAACCACGGACCGCACAAGCCTAAACCCAACAACTCTAACCAAAGG
>JAOWBR010158503.1:0-12562 GCA_028571145.1 Dionaea muscipula
AGAGGGGACCAGGAATAATCCAAATTCAGTTGTACTATTCTGACACCCTCTCTCTAATTAGCTCAACCGAATCCAGCAAGCACGTGGAAGGAGAAACAACTGATGATGCTGGGAATACCCGTGGCGTCACCTTCAGCGAGGCGAGGCGTCGGGCTAAGTTGGGACAGCTGTGGCGTTAGGTAGCCAGTCAATGCCATGGCGCCGGTCACACGTATCTTCCATACCCAAACTCCAATAATCAAAGTGAATGCGTGGAGATGATCCACAGGATGTAAGAAGACAAATGATTGGCAAAGGCACCAAAGAATCATCGTGGTTTTATCACTAGGCTTAACCCTCGCCACCATGCCCTGTCCTCGCGACAGAGTCTTCAGGACCTACCGCCATAGGTCCAAGGGAGTAGTGTTGCCCTAAGCATTATTATATTACAACTTCCCCATCCTTCAGAACCAGCTTGTCCTCAAGATGTGAAATCAGGGAATTGTTTGTTGATAAAGGAAGAGTCTTCCCAGGTGGTGTCAGGTGGATCCATATTCACCCATTGAACTAGGTACTGCTTTACTTTCCTCCCCTTCCTGGTTACCTCTCTCTGGTCAAGTATTTCTTATGGATCAACAACCATATGGTCTGCGCCATTCAAAAGAGGAGGCTCTGTAGTTGAAGTGCTTCCTACCGCCACACTATCCTTGAGCAATGACACATGGAAAACATTGTGAATGAGGGCATTGGGTGGTAGTTCTAGCTCATAGGCAACATTGTCTATCCTCCTGAGTACCTTGTAGGGCCCGAAGTACCTGGCGGCAAGCTTGAGGCTTTTCCTTACCGCCACGGTATTCTGCCTATAGGGTTGAAGCCAGAGGAAGACCATGTCGCCTTCCTTGAATTCCTTCTCTCTTCTCTTCTTGTCAGCATAGCTCTTTTGCTTGGACTGAGCTTTGACCAAATTGTCTTATAGCTGCTGGTTCAACCTTTTCCTCTTCTCCAAGTCCTCCTCAACTGTTCCCACGGCAGTGGTTGGATCAGCTGGGATGCCAAGCTTGGGCGGAGGATACCCATACAAGGCTTCAAATGGCGTCATACCCAAACTCTTATGGTAATGGGTGTTGTACCACCACTCAGCTACTGGAATCCATGAGGCCCATTGCTTATGACCTTGCAAGCACATGCAGCGTAAATAATCCTCAAGGCAACGGTTTACCCTCTCTGTCTGGCCGTCAGATTGAGGATGATATGAAGTGGACATGCAGAGTTTGGTGCCGCTAAGCCTGAAAATCTCTCCCCAAAATAAACTCGTGAAGATCTTATCACGGTCTGAGACAAGTGTAGTGGGATAACTATGAAGTTTTGCCACCTGATCGTGGAGCAACTGGGCTACTTTTGGTGCGGAGTAGGGATGGTTGAGTGGAATGAAATGAGCATACTTGGTTAGCCTATCCACTACAACTAAGATGCTGTCATAACCATGGGACCTTGGTAGGCCCTCAATAAAATCAAGACTAACAGAATTCCAAGCCTGAGTGGGAATTGGCAAAGGCTGGAAAAGACCTGGCGTTGAGTTCAGTGGCTTGACTCGTTGACAGATTGCACTGGCCTTGATAAATTGATCCACGTCACTCATAAGCCCTGGCCAATAGAAGCGTTCCCTCAGTTTCCTCCAAGTCACCTCAATTCCTGAATGGCCGCTATGGGGTGAACTATGATGCTCTTGCAGGAGTTGTTGCCTCAAGTTACCCCTGGCGTCGATGTACATTTTTCCTTTGTGGCGAAGCATCCCATCTTGTAGACTGTAAGGAGGCTTGGAGTTTGGGTCAGAAGTGAGGGTTTGGATGAGGTTTTGGACATAAGGATCAGCTGTATAATTCTCTTGAATCTCCTCTATCCAGGTTGCGGTGACCGCCGCCATAGCGTTGAGTTGCTCTTCATGGCGTCGGGACAAAGCATTAGCCGCTTTGTTTTTCACACCCTTCTTGTACTCGATCCTGTACTGCAGCCCTAACAGCTTGGACATTCCTCTCATCTGAACGCAAGTATTCAGCTTTTGCTCTAGAAGATGCTTGAGAGGCTCATGATCAGTTTTAATGATAAAGGGCATTCCCATCAAGTAATGCTTCCACTTTTGAACTGCCGCCAACACAGCTTTGAATTCCCTCTCATATGTGGACAACTTCTGACTTCTTGATCCGAGGGCTTTACTGAAATAGGCTAAAGGGCGGCACCCTTGCATAAGCACTGCTCCAATGCAGGTAGTGGAGGCGTCAGTCTCAATGATGAAAGGTTTGAAGAAATCAAGTAGGCCCAATACTGGGTAAGTACTCATGGCGTCCTTTAAAACTTCAAATGTGGCATCAGCTGCTGGTCCCCATAGGAATACATCCTTCTTTAACAGGTCAGTGAGGGGCTTGACAATGACGCCATAGTTTTGGATGAATTTCCTGTAGTAGCCAGTCAAACCAAGGAATCCTCTCAAACCTTTAAGTGTCTGTGGCGTTGGCCAATTCTTCATGGCTTCAATCTTACAGGGATCCGTCGCCACCGTGCCATTGGAGATGATATGGCCAAGGTACTCCACATGGTTCACTGCGAATGAGCACTTGGACTTCTTGGCATACAGCTGGTGGCGCCTAAGAACTTCCAGGGCGTCACACAGGTGATTGACATGTGTCACCATGGAGTTGCTGTAGATCAGGATATCATTAAAGAATACCAGAATGAACTTCCGTAGGTAGGATTTATACACATCATTCATCAGTGATTGAAATGTAGCCGGGCGTTGGTCAGGCCAAAGGGCATCACTCTGAATTCATAATGGCCGCCATGAGTTCTAAAGGCCGTCTTGTGCTCATCACCCTCCTTCATTCTAATTTGGTGGTAGCCGCTCCTCAGATCTAACTTGGTAAATATCCTGACCCCTTCAAGTTCATCAAGTAAATCATCAATAAGAGAGATGAGATATTTATCTTTTGCTGTTACCTCATTTAGACGGCGATAATCCACGCAGAAACGCCACGTTCCATCCTTCTTCTTCACCAATAGAATATGAGAGGTAAATGGGCTATGTGATGGCTGGATAATACCAGAAGAAAGCATTTCATCAACAAGCTTTTCCACCTCATCCTTTTGGAAGTGAGCAAGTCTGTAGGGGCGAAGGTTCACAGGAGTGGCGTTATGCACCAAAGAGATAGAATGATCATGTTCCCTTGGTGGTGGTAAAGTCTTGGGCTCAGCAAAGACATCTTCATACTCATCCAATAAGGCCTGTACCACTAAAGGTATAGCCTGTTCACTTGGAGCTGTCGCCATGGTGTCGATTTCTACACCCGTCGCCATGGTGCCATTATCAATTTCCTCCTCTTCTACCAGATATAACTGGCAGAGGACAACTCCCTTAGCATTCTTTCCCAGCTTCTTTGGCTTTTGGGGCACTAGCTGGCCCGACCTCTTCTTAATTCCTTTAAGCTCACATTGTTTTCCATCTTTCATGAAGGAGATTTTGAATTAATTGAGATCAATGGTTATGGGGCTATGCTCCTTCATCCACTCCAGTCCTAGCACCAAATTACAAGTGTCTAGGTCGAGGATCTTGAGGTCGGCTTGTTTCCCATTCATGGTCTATGAAAAATTCGGGCACTTAGCACGACTAGTCATACTCTCACCATTGGCTACCGCCACCCTTAGTGGATTGGTGTCCATCACGGAGCACTCAACCTCGTGGACTACCGTGGCGTCAATGAAAGTTGACGTGGCGCCACTGTTCACTAAAATGATCAGTTCTCTTCCTCCAACCATGCCTCTCACCTTCAAAGCATGCTGAGGTGTTAGACTTAAGAGTGCCTGGGTTGGTAGCTCCTCTTCTTCAGGGGTATCACCCTGGTCGCCGCCTTGGGCATCTTCATACACTTCCTCTTCTTCTTCAACTTCCATTTCATCGCCTTGCTCATCATCGTCGCCCTCCATGTTCAGAAGTTTGGGATTGCAACGATGGCCAGGAGTGTACTTATCCTTGCATTTGAAATATCTTCCTTGTGCTCTCAAGTCAGAATAGAAAGTATTGTTAGGGTAGTTGGGTTCGGGTTGGTTTGTGTTTGGGTTTTGGGTGATGTTTGATTTTGTCGCGGGGGACGAAGTTGTTGTGGCGATGGGTTTTGTGGCGAAGGGTTTAGAGGCGAAGGTTGGCTTAGTCCTCCTGGCTAAGGAGTCTATCGCCATCTCCTGTAATTTGGCCTGTTGAAATGCCTCAGGAAGAGTCCTGAGCTTAAACATCTTTACCACCGCCTTAATCTCCTCCTTCAAGCCGCCCAGAAAATTTGATATAAAGTACTGCTCGGGTTGATGAGAATATACTTGAAGCAGCTAATATCTTCCCTCTTCAAATTTCTCCACGTACTCTTCCACTCTCCCTCTTTGAATCAATCGGTTGAACTTCTCAACCACATCTTTGTTACTGTCGCCCCCAAACCTTGTCGCCACGGCTTCGTTGAACTCTTTCCAAGTTCTTAGCTCTTCTCTCGCCATGACACCATAAAGCCAAATCTCGGCTTTGCCAGTTAAGTACATGACTGCCATCTCAATACGCCGCCACTCATCAATTCCCATAACACTAAAATATCTCTCCGCCCTCCTTATCCAACTTCTCGTCTCAATACCATCAAATGAAGAAAAATCGAGTTTGGGTAAGTGGTATTGGTGTTGTTGTGGCGGGGGTTCCAAATGTGCTTGGTGTTGTTGTGGAGGGGGTTCATTGGGGTTGTATGGTGGGGTATAAGGTGGGTAATGTGGTGGCGTCATGGGCTGTAGTTGGGAAGATGAAGTTTGGTGTGGAGTTTGTTGGGGTTTATGGGGGTTTATCAACAGAGATGGGTATTGCGATTTTGGTGAAAATTGTGGTGTTGGTTCACGGAGAGGAACAATTTGGAAAGTCCCAAATTGGTGGGTTAAAGCTTGGGGAGCGGGGTTTGGGTTTATGTGGGTTTTACCCTTATCTAAAACAAAGGATAGGGATTGGGGGTTCTGGGTTTCAATACCCATTGATGAAATTGGGTTCAAATCAATTCCAGTACCATGGACATCATCAACAACAACAGAGGAGATGAGATTCGATACCTCTAATCGGTCCAATCGGGAAGAAATCTTGTCGAGAACTTCGACGAACTTCATCTCTCTGACCTCTTCTCTCTGCTCTCGGGCCTCCATTGACGCGAGCATCATCCTCTGCGTCTTCATCATCATCATCATCATCATCATCATCTTCTGTCCATTTCTGGAACCACGGTGAGAAGGGCAACGGGATCAGCATCCTTTGAATGTCCCTTGGGTCCAATCCGTGTTTCCACCATTGTTGTACGGATGAGCTGAACTAAGCTCTGATACCAGTGTAATATAATCGATGCAACAGTAACCGATATGAGCTCGAGATGCTCTGGTGAAAGGGAGATGAGAGATTGACAGAGTTGAGATTGAGAAGGAAGTGAAGGAGATTGAGAAATCTGACGAAGGGGGTGAGATTGACTTGGGAGAAAGTGAAGGAGAATTGGGGATTGAGGAGCAGACAAAGGGAGGAAGTAGACAAAGGGAGAATCAGACTTTAGGTTAAAACCTCAATCAATTCATTCATGATGCCTTTACAATTTACAATCGTTAACCTTAAATAGGCTGAATTTCGGTACATAAAGAAAATTGCAATAATCTATGAAATTGCTAAGTGTCAAGAGGGGATCAGGAATGATATAAATTCAGTTGTACTATTCTGACACCCTCGCTCCAATTAGGTCAACCAAATCCAGCTAAGCACGTGCAAGGGAAACAACGGGTGGCGCTGGGAATGCCCGTAGCGTCGTCTTCTGAGAGGCGGGGCGTCAGTCTCTGCTGGGATAGCTGTGGCGATGGGTAGCCAGTTGACTCTATGACGCTGGTTACAAGTATCTTCCAAACCTGAACTCCAATAATCAAGTGAAGGCATGGAGATAATCCCAAGGATGGAAGAAGACATCTGATTGGCTAAGGCGCCAAAGAATCATCGTGGTTTGTCCAGTAGGCTTAACCGTCGCCACCAAGCACTGTCCTCGCCACAGAGTCTTCAGGGTTTGTCGCTACCGCACAAAAAGGAACATTGTCGCCCTGAGTATTATTATATTACAAGCACGTAGGGCGGATGCATATGCTAGAGAGGATGCGTATGCTCGTGATGACGAGGTGCAAGAGGGGGAGGATGATGATGAGATAGAGGGGCCTGAGGTTTGACGCCTACGGAGGGTTGACCCCATTCCATCCCATGTTCCTAGGAGGGCACCACTTGCTCCTGCACCTGTAGTAGTGGCCCATGTTGACGAGGAGTTTCAGGGGAGACTTTTTGATCGATTTTTAGGGGCCAAACCCCTGACTTTTGCTGGTTTCACTGATCCCATGGATGCAAGTAATTGGTTGATGGGGCTCGAGTGAGTCCTAAAGAGGATTGGTTGTCCGTCGGAGCATAGGGTGTCATTGACAACTTATCAGTTGAGGGACTCAGCAGAGTTTTGGTGGCTTGGGTTGGAGAGGAGATTTGTGACCCACCTTGGGGATTTGACATGGGAGGTTTTCCTTGCGGAGTTTGAGAAGAAGTTCTACTCCACCCAAATGAAAGCTCAGAAGAAGACGGAGCTTCTGACTTTGAGACAGAGAGAGATGTCGGTTGCTGCCTACGAGACGAGGTTCCATGAGCTTGCGCGATTTGCTCCTGAGTTGGTTTCCACCGAGGACCAGGTGTTTCTTTTCCTTCAGGGTATGAACCCTGACCTGCAGGTGACCATCCGTGGACTTTAATGTGCATCTTTGGCAGACATGGTGGAGAGGGCCACCGGAGTAGAGAGAGGGCTCTACCTTCAGAGGGGTTTAAACCCCAGAAGGCTGAGGGAGACATTTTCTTCTCCTAGTCAGGGGAAGAATGGAGGATTGAAGATGGGACCACAACAATCTCAGTCTGGATCTGACTTTTAGCCGAGTTCCTCCTAGTTTCAGACCATGCCAACGTTGTGGGAGGCAACATTCGTTTGGGGTGCGTTGTGACGGCACGCCCATCATTTGCCATGCTTGTAGGAGGCCGGGACATAGGGCTTCCACATGCAGTTTTGGAAGTAGTTAGGGGTTCAGCCAGCAGCAGAGTTCGACGTGACAGAGGAGCTCCCAGGGATAGTACCGTTCACCAGTTCAGTTTCAGGGTCAGGGACGGTCTGCAGTTTTTGCTCCCACCATTCAGAGGCCACCTCGACAGGTTGTTCAGCAGACGGTAGGGAGGGAAAGGATCAACTTCCACCTCTGGACAGCAGGTGGCACCAGGGAGAGTGTATGCTCCGACTCAAGAGGATGCTGATGTTTCCCCAGTTGTAGTGCAAGGTACGTCCATCATTCTTTCAGTACCTGCACGGGTGTTGTTTGACTCAGATGTTTCGCGCTTATTGGGTTCTCTAGGTTTTTAACATGCTTTGCCTGTGCCCTTAGAGTTCTTGATAGTAAGTTGGTGGTTTCATTTCCTGTTGATAGTTCTGTAGGGTTGACTGGTGTTGTCGGGATTGTATTATGGATGTGTGGTGTGTTGAAGCCGGTGGATTTGATTCGTTTGGATATGTGTGATTTTGACACCATTTTGGGCATGATTTGGGTTATCCGATATTGAGCTCGATTGGATTGTTCTTTGACAAGGGTGTTTGTTTGCCTTGACTGATCGGAAAGTTGTGGAGTGATGGTGTTAGGACGAGACAACTTGTGGGTGTGATTTTAGTTCCTTGATTGGGGGACTTTTGAGGATGGCTTGTCAGGACTCATTGTAAATGTTGTCATTTGATGTGCTTTGGAGTTGGAGGTTGGAAATTCCCTCGTTGTGGTTGACTCACGAATGATTTTCTTGAGGCTTTCCCTAGTCTGCTAGCGGACAGAGCGGTGGAGGTTGCTTTGTCTTAGCTTCTGATGCGAGGTCTTTCCTTAAGACATTGTTCGGGATGACGCTTGATGAGTTGAGAGAGTTTCGCTCAGATGTTGGAGTTTGGAGATGATTTCTTTTAAGACATGTACTTCACCATGGGGTTTCTGTCTTGTGTAGTGAGGATGGACGGATTCACGAGACTCGGTACTGATTACCGAGTGATCAGATTTCTTTCTCTAGTGATGATCTCGACCAATTGCTGAGGACTTGACTTTTCTATATTTGACTAGAGGGTTGAGTATCATCGTTTGAGGATGACTGAGATGGATCCTGTTGAGATAGCGTGGCTTAAGTTTTGTAAGGTCTTTTGGATGGACTTTTGTTTTTGTTCCCTTGTGGGCAGGGGGGTTAGGGCATCGATCCTGGTTTAGGACCGTTTCCGTTATGGTGATGTTTTTAGAAGATATGTGACCTTCACTAGGAGCGGAGAGATCTTTGATGAGCTTCTTAGACTGGTGCTGATAACCTTGAAGAAGTGGTAGTTTTGCGTTGAGTTCACGATATGAGAGTTCATCATTGATAGATTTTTGCTTGCCTTAGTCATGCGTGACTAAGGTGATGGCGCAGTAGACGGGATGAGAGTGGAGACGGTGTGGTGATAATAGATTGAGATGTGATCTTGGTGTAGACATAAGAGGAGTTAGACCTGAGGTGACTGGGTGTGAGAATGTTGCCAAAACAAGTGAGACTTGATCCGTACCGTTGATGAGGCGTACATTACCGAGATAGACAAGAAGCACTTGTGCTTGGTGAGCTTTTCCATCTGTTGTTGACCCGGGAAGATAGAAACCATGATGGGTTGGATGGATCGGAGGAGATCAGAGGACATGCTTGAGGTACGCAGTTTTCCGAGATTGATAGGATGCTATCGGAGATTCATTCTGAATTGGTTGCTTCATTGTTTCACCTCGTAAAGGATTTGTGTTTGGATTGATGTGAGGATAGTGAGTGGTTAATTCATGAGTTGTGGGCCTGTTTGGCTTGTTTGGTTTTCGCACATGTTTTGATTGTACTTGAGATTAAAGTTGGATGTTTTGTGTGTGGTAGTGACTGATGCACCTAGTAGGAGATCGTTCGGTGGTTTGGATACTTTAGCCGTGCGGGAGCGTGAGATGCTTGATGATGTTAGTGAGGTTGACCTGGGGTTGGTTGAGGTGATGGTTCTTGTGCGATCTCCGTTTGACTGTTGGACATGGATCAGTTTGGCATTGTTCGTGATGTTGTTTGACAAGGACTGTGACCATTTTCTCCGAATTGTGGGTGACTGGTCGGACTGTTTTGGAATGATGTGACAAAGTTTAAAGTAGATTTTGAGTGTTATTGATTCGGATCCTTGAGGTTTCTTACGATGTAATGCACTAGTAGTCCTTTCAGAGGCGCATATCTTTCACGTCTTGACGTTGAGGTTGTTCGTGTAGTTTGTCACATGGGATAGTTTTGAGTCATTGACGAATTCAGGAGGTTAGAGCTTCGAGTTGTGGCTTATTGGGATCTCGGAGGCAGTCAGATGGTTTCGAGGATCGTGTTGTGGTGGTGTTGAGCGGTTGTGATGCTTTGTCGCGAGGGAGGATTTTCTACTGGAAGCATGTTGCATTGGATTTGTGACGGGTTTGCCTTTGACTAGGGCATGATGAGATTAGGTGATCATTGACAGACTTTTGGAAGTTGCTCATTTCTTGGTTGTTACGATGACTTTCACATTGGACAGGTTGGCCCGTTTATTTGGTTGTCTTGCTGATGATTGAGTTTGCGTGCAACGATAGTAGACATTCGAGCTCCAGAGTCGCACCATTCGAGGCACGGTTTGATAGGAGATGTTGTTTCCTACTTTGCTTGTTGAGGTGGGTGAGAGACGGTTGTTGGGATTAGAACATGTAGAAGAGGCCACGTGGGAGCGTGAGGAGGAGATGCTTAAGAGATACCCACATCTTTTCATTGAGTGACACATCTGTTTTTCCAATCTCAAGGACGAGATCTTTTTATGGGGGGTAAAATGTTATACCCCATACTTTTATATTCATTTTTATATTGATTTATGTTTATTTATGATCATTATATCATTTTAGAGATTTTCAGTTTTTCGGTGAATAGTGATTTCGTGAATAGTGTTCTCGGATTTTATATGGCCTTTTGACTACTTTTTGCATTGCATTCCGTACGATCGATAATTTTATACCGGCATGACCGGTATGATGAGACTTGAACATTAAGTACCATATTGACGTATGCCGACTCCGCGGATTTTTCTCAATTAGACGATTTTTGATGTGACATTTTTTTGACATTTCGATTTTGGGTCCATTGTGACCGTCCCGAGATTTCGTGATTTTTGATGATGAGTTTGTGATTGTTTGGACATGATTACCACGTGTTAAGTGTAATTTAGTATGTTAGACTAAGTTAAGTTGTAGTTGGTAATGGAATAGTGTAAATGGATGACTTTTGGGCATGCATTGATTATGGTTGAGTGTGAGAGTGTGTTTGGTGATGACTTAGGCTGAAATCCAGCCCTTGACTGGCTCCCCTTTGGTTCTTTTCGACGATAGAATAAAGAAGAGAAGAAGAGAGAGTTGAGTGGGTTTTGTGGTGGCTTTGAGGAGATCCATCTTTCCTCTGTGTTTTCTTTTTCTCTTGGTGTTGGTTTGGTGCTCATTTGTTCTTGCTGGAGGATCGGTGGTGGCAGCTTGGAGTCCTTTCCTTTTGGTTGATTTCAGGTAAATCCATGTCTTGCTCTTGAACTTTAGGTTTCCCATGTTTTGGATGATTTTTCATAAAGTCTTGTGAATATGGTGAGATTGGATGTCTTGACATGTTTAGATGAATCTTTTGTTGCTTGTTTGAGGCATTAAAAGGGGGGTTTTGATGGGTTGCCATTTGATTCATGATTTCTCTTTGTTTTTCTAGGTTTGTTAGCTTAGGGTGATTTTCACAATGATGATTTTGAGTTTGGTTTATGGTTAATGGTCTAGGAAGGTTTAACATGCTTGATTTCATGTTTTGAGACTTTTTGGAGTGATTGGATTGAGTTTTGATCGATTTTGGTTTAGAATCGTGCATGGTGAGTTTCTGTAGATTATGCAGAATCAGCTTTTCCGGCCGACCAGTTTTGATTTCCGATCGACCGGGTTCTGGATGCCCTCTTTGTTTTGAATTTTCGGTGGACCGGATTCTGCAGAGCACAGGATATCCGGTCGATCGAAACCTAGAGCTGTCTTGGGAATTCTCTTTCCTTAGACTTCCGATTCCTTTGGGTCAGTTTAGGGAGGGTCGGTGATCGACCCTAGACCCATCTTAGAGGGTCTTTGAGGTTTAGTTTGAGACGTTTGAGGATCTCATGGGGTGTTGTTGAGTGGTTCCACCGGTTTGCGGTTTTTGAGACTTTATTCATGATTTTGCATCAGGGACTGTGGAAGGCCCCGTTGAGCGACTTGTGCTCGGATAGAGATTTATTGGCGATCATTTCTTCTTCGTGGCTCAGGATAGTTGTTGCACGGATGATGGTACATGGAAGATGAGTATTTTTACACGTTTTCACATTGTTTTATATACGGTTAATATATACCGTGATGCGTTGATTTGATCTTATGGGATTTTGTTGTTCCGACCTATGTGTCGTGATAGTTTATTATGATGTCATGCATAGCATGGACTTTTCAGGCTCATAGCCTTTGGCAGTTTTAATAGTAGGGACTTTTCAGGCTTATAGCCTTTGGCAGTTTTAATAGCATTGACCTTTCAGATATATAACCTTTGGTAGTTTTATGGACTCGTGATATGGATTTGGCAAGTCCTTGGAGTTCTTCCCTTATTTGGGAAACCCAGACCACCTTCGGGTGTCACAACGTCTTTACGTCATTCTGTTCGCGACAGGAGGACTAGGACGGTTCCACTTGATGTTGCATGTTCGCGGGGCCATACCGGAATGTACGTTATGTTTGGGTTTCTGGGATCCCTATGGCTTGTACACTTTTATATGAAAAATTTCATCCATGATCATCATGTCTATGTTTGGGGGAGTTTATCTCTTCGTCGGATTTAGAATTTCTACAGTACGTTTATACCCTCATGGAGATGCATGTTTTGGTTTTACCATTTACTATTTATCTGTATTTCAACTCACCAGCTAGTGATGGCTGGCGTATTTTGCTCCTGCTCGTTTTGGCAGGTGACCATTGATTTGATAGATGGGTGCGGCGGGGAGCGGTGACGGCCTCATATGATCTTTTATTGTTCTTTTCGCTGCATTTTTTTTTTTAATGTCTTTGGTTCGCTTTGATTCACTGTTGGACCTGATAGTCTTTTTGGTGGTTTGATCCCCGTTGTGGCACTTGTGGAGCATGAAGGACATATGTGTATATTTATGCCTTTATGTTACTGATATACAGGAAAAAATCCCCTAGACACGTGGACAAAAGGACACGGGAGGCGACCGGGTTCACGGGGGTATCGGTTCGGCGACGAGCAGCCCGGTTCTGGCTCGAGTGATCAGCCTGGGTGATCAGCTCAGCATCATGCCTTAGCCATTTTCATGGCTTCCTTGGCTGGTAGGGAGTGATCAGCCCGGGTGATCACACTTAGGATTTTCTTGGCCAGTCTTGCTGACTAAGA
>JAOWBR010158514.1:0-12561 GCA_028571145.1 Dionaea muscipula
TTACGATGATCAAAATGAGCATAATGTTGATATAATTTTTATTCTCTTTTTTTTATTAAAAAATTATATAAAATGCAAGATATGATACGGATACAGATAATTTTTATGATAATAAATAAAACTGTAAGAATATTTATCGTGACAACGACACGGATAATTTATAGTAATAATATATTATCGTAATTATTTTGATAAAAACCTGGTCTACTATGATTTCATAAAAAAAAAATTTAAAAATTTAAAAATAATCGTGTGGAGAGTGCGCAAAGTAGTACTCGTAAATGCAATCCGCTTTAGGGTTAGGGTTTGTATACATCGTCGATCCTCAAAACTTTTTGTGAAATTTTTAGAGAGAGAGGAGAGGAGAGGAGAGGAGGAGATAATGGGTGCTGAGGGAGAATCCAGCGAGACGACTACGGTCAAGGTCAAGGAGGAGGAGGTCGTCGTCGTCAACATCCGGTGCTCCAACGGCTCGAGGTTCTCCGTCCGTGCCCCGCTTGGATCGATGGTCGGGGCATTCAAGGTTCTGGTGGCTCAGAACTGTGATGTGCCGGCTGATCAGCAGAGATTAATCTACAAAGGCCGGATCTTGAAGGACGACCAAACCCTAGAAAGTTACGGTGCGTGATCTGGTGAATGGATTTGACAATTGTTTTTTTCTTATTGTTTGCTTTGATTTTGTCTAGATTTATTTTGTTTTCTGATTTGATTGATTCGTGGATTTGATTGACTTCTTCGATCTTCTCTGGTCTGAACTTGGAATTTCTGGATTTGCTGTTCGTGTTGCGATGGACGTTTTTTTTTTTTTTTTTGCTGTGCTTATTACGCGAGTCATGCTCTTCTCTGGACTTAATGTCTTTCTGTTATTTGTTCTTTAATTGGTGTCACTCGAACAACCAACCCTCCCCCGAAAAACATGATTTTGAATATTGTGGTTTCTGAAATTATTGATTTTTTGTTTCAAGTGGACAAATCGCATTTTACCATGGGATTCGTTCATTCCCTGTCCTCAATACTTATTACAGATTTGCGCCCATGACATAAGTTATTTGCTTTACTGTGCACTATATTTAGTTCTCTATTAACTGGCTTTGATAATGGCTCTGGGCTTTGCCAATGTGCGTTTTTTTTTTCCCCATCATGTTCTTGAAGGTTTGCAGGCAGATCATACAGTTCACATGGTCAAGGGACTTGGTTCCACTGTATCACCAACCACGACTTCTGCAGCTACTGCGGGAAATGCCAACACCACTTCAGCTACTACGCTCAATACTACGATGAATGGTAGTGGGGGGCCCGGGGGTGCTGGTCTTGGGGCATCACTTTTCCCTGGGCTCAGTCTTGGTGGACTAAGTGGAAACGGAGGATCTGGTTTGTTCGGAGCTGGATTTCCAGAAATTGAACAGGTGCAGCAACAGCTGACTCAGAATCCAAATATGATGAGAGAAATAATGAACATGCCTGCTATACAGAGCCTAATGAATAATCCAGAAATCATGCGAAGCCTGATTATGAGCAACCCTCAAATGCGAGAGATCATTGACAGAAATCCTGAACTTGCCCATATACTTAATGATCCCAGCATTCTCAGGCAAACACTAGAGACTGCGAGGAATCCTGAGCTCATGCGTGAGATGATGCGGAACACTGATAGAGCTATGAGTAACATAGAATCGTTACCTGAGGGATTCAACACGCTTAGGCGCATGTATGAGAACGTGCAAGAGCCATTTCTTAATGCAACGACGATGGCTGGGGATGCTGGAAATAATTTTAGTTCAAACCCATTTGCTGCTCTTCTGGGGAACCAGGACAGTGCACATCCAAGAAACACGGTTAACAACCCTTCAACAACTGGTTCTGAATCTACTGCTGTTCCCACTGTTCCAAACACTAACCCACTCCCTAACCCTTGGAATAATACTGGTGGTAAGATTAAGACTGGTCCTTGTTTCTTTATGGCTATTTTCTCATTTTTTTCTTTTCTCCCTCTTTCTCCTTTTCCCTACAAATGCTTCTAAATTATTGTATTTCTTTGTTTCTTTGTTGCATTCCAGTTAGTAAGATTTGTCATGAAGGATCCCTATCTAGTCTGAAATTTTTAGAAGTTTTATTGAACATCCATTGTTTTGAATTTTCTCTGGCTTCTGATTGGTTGATGTTTCTTACATGTTTGGATATTCTAGAACGCAAATGATATGTAAGAACAGTTGTTTGTTCTCATGGATGAATGTATTGATCTTGAACCTAGGTTCCCTGCTGCTCTTGTTGCTAATGAAGCTTCTTGATTGAGCAATGTCATAGTCCATAATTATTTCTGATTTTTGGATCCATAATTTTTTGATTGAGCAATGTCATAGTCCAAATTAGCAGTGATCTTAAATAAAATTATTTGTTTCACTCCATGCATCGACAATATTCCCATTGCTAGAATTTAGCTGTCTGATAATAATGCCAACTTTGTCTATAACATGCACTAATTCATCATGAATGTTGAGATTGCTAATCTGTGTGGATGCAAATACTAGGAGTCCCCCAGACAAACTCTGCTGCTAGGTCAGATCTCTCAGGGGATGTGAGGAGTCCAACTTTACCTGGTTCAGGTGCTCCAGGTGGTCTTCCTGAATTGGAACGCATGTTTGGTGGAGCTCCAGATACAGCTCTCTTGGCTCAGTTAATGCAAAATCCAGCAGTATCACAGATGATGCAGAGCGTACTCTCCAACCCTCAGTATCTGAATCAGGTTGTGGTGATGTGTGTGTGTGTTTTAAATGGAACATGGAATGTTTTGATTCCTGGTGATTGTGTTTGAATTGCAGTTACTCAATACACACCCACAGCTGCGTTCCATGTCTCAATTGAATCCTCAGTTTCGAGAGATGTTGCAAAATCCTGAGCTTCTCCGTCAGTTAACTTCCCCTGAGATGATGCAGGTAATAATGTTTATGATTACTCTTTATGGACAGCTAATTCTTTGTTTACTTTCTTGCTGCATTTTATTTCATGTTCACTTTTATCTCATTCTTTAACAAGCTAATTTTTGCAATCATATAGCCTCTCTTACCTCTGCATCAGCCGTGGAGCACTTGTGCCACGGAACATCCTTCCTTAGTCTTTTTGAGTTTCCTTACCAGGGGCAACTTCTAGTTGTGGCTCGTTACCTTTGTGATAGTAGGTACGTGTTAGTTTTGCTTAATGGGGCCTAGAAGATCAATTTAAAAGAGATTGATCCCCTCCTCTATCATCATAATCCCCCCACCTCCACTCCCCAACCGAAAAAAACCGAACAAAAAAGAAAGAAAAATGAAAAATAGCATAAAAACCATATACAAGATACTAAAGCCTTGTTTTCTAAAAGTTGCAGCACATTTGGAAATAATGATTTGTTAAGAATGATTGCTGTAAGCAATAATGCCGGATTCAAAATTCTGCTGGTGTAAGGATCGATCTTTGCATACTTGTGTATGGTGTTATTGACATATCTGAAGGACGTTAATGTATTTTTCCTAGTAATATGGAAGTGCTTTTTTTTGACATTGCTGTCGAGTGTTGTATCCTTTTTTTTTTTCCTGAAGGTTCTGTGTGGCTTTTTTCCTCTACAACTCTGGCGTTATTTCAAGAATAGCTGCATGACTGTTTTACCCTACTTTTAATATAAGCTGCGGATTGTCTTTACAGCATATGTTGGCTTTGCAGCAGTCACTTTTCCCCAATCTGAACCGTCCACAGGCTAATCAGTAAGTGCGGAATGCTTATCATCATTGATCCTGGTATCTAATAATGGAGTTTTCCTGCATGTGTTGGGCTTTTATATATCACTTGATTCGGTTTTCTGGAAAAATCATGCATCATTTATGTTGCAGGGCATTAAATTTTATATGAACCAGCCCCTTAGAATCTCTTCTTGTGCCTTTGTTTTGGTAGTTTGCTGTTGTATTTTGCCTATTGTCTAGGTGTTGATGAACCACAGAAATTGCCCTATACACTTTGTTACTGGAATAGCACTTCCCCCTAGGATCCTTGATCCGAAACACATGCTTTGGATGGTGGATCGTGGATCGTTGTTGGCCATTGATTCGTGTGAGAGGGCATGCTAAGATATTAAATATTTTCCGAGTCTTGTATGATTTGATAAGGTTGACCTTTTAGTAGAAGCAAATTGCTAATCATCCCTCATTTACACCCCCCCCTCCCCTTTTCCCCTTTACCCCTCCTCCTTTCCTTCCCTCTTAGTAGAATTGGGTTCCTCCTAAATTTGCTCCGTTTAAGTACTGTTTTGGCTTGTGAATAGTTGTATTCACCTTATTTTTCTTTCTGTGTTCAAATATAAGTTGTAGGGTTAAAAACTGTCTGTCTGCAATTTGATTTTGTGTCTTGCTGGGTTTGTTGAATTGCAGGGATTCAGCTCAGACTGGCGGTGCTCCAGGTGACTATTTTGATATCGTTGCATAGTTTTTTTCTTTTTTCCTGTTGTTTCCTTTAGTGTAAGAATTGTGGTTTGTGGGTTGAGGTCATATCTAGGCTTGTGGTTGTGTCCCAGGAAATGCAAACAATATGGGGCTTGATATGCTGATGAATATGTTCGGTGGATTAGGCGTTGGTGGATTGAATGTAGCTCCAAATTCTAATGGTTATGTATCTAACATCTTCATTTCTTTGACTGCGCTATCACCCGAGATCTGTTCCTTCTTTTGGCCATGTATTGAAACTCAATTGTTCGGTTCCTTGCAGTGCCACCGGAAGAACTTTATGCCACCCAGCTGTCGCAGCTTCAAGAAATGGGATTCTTTGACACACAAGAGAATATCAGAGCTTTGCAGGCCACTCATGGTAATGTCCATGCAGCCGTGGAACGACTTCTGGGTAATCCCGGTCAGTGAGGGTCAGTGAGGTTCAATGGATCATTCCCTGCTACAACTTGCTTAAGGAAAACCTGATGGATTTCTTCATATGAGCAGACCTCGGTTTGGTTCCTCCTGGAGGGTGGAGACGACAGCGCACGGGTACATGGATTATTACATTACATTTTAGGCGTGTTAATAAGTGAGTACACGATGGTTACATAATCCTTGACTTTGTGCATATAGGCAGATAGCTATCATATGCATTATGTTATTCTCTGTTTCTCCACTTCCTGAAAGAAAAAGGAAAAAAAAAAAGCCTCTGCTATCTATTATGTGGTCCTTGTACATAGAAAACCCTATTTTAATTTTTTACTGCAGAATGCTGCGTAAAAATTTTACGGGGATCCCTATTAATAAGCTTCTTGGGTCCTGTAGTCTGTACTGAGTACACCGTACCTGATGATGGGATTCTATTTCTCAGTGATTGGTGGTGTTGATGGCTTTTTGTTAATTTATTGGCGGATTTTGTTCGTTGGTTGTATCTCTCTCTCTATTTGACGCCTGGAAAGCAAAAATAAAAATGGAGTTCTCTTTTACGATTCTATTTGTGCTCGAAGTAAATAAATTCGTAAAAGTTTGGTAGTTTGTTATGTGGATAGGGGAGATGGGATAGGATAAAAAATTCGGGCGGATATCTAATGATGTAGTTGTTTTACGGATAGTGAATGTGGGATAAAATTGTTATCCAACCGGATAATTAATGTTGCATTTGGTTGATATTTTTTGTCGGATTAATAGTGAGTTGGAAAAATAGTGAAGGAAGAATGGAGGATAAATAATGACATCATTATGTCATTAGTTATCTCTGATGTCGGATATGAAAAAATAGTCCATTTTTTTATGATTATTTTTATCGATGAATTTTTTCAGGCAAAAATTTTTTTGAAGAATTTTTTTTGACGAAAATGTTAGTGAAAATTTTTCCGACGAAGTTTCTGACGAAAATTTTTTCGACGAATTTTTTTTGACGAAATTTTTTTCTATCGGAATTTTTTATGTTGAATTTTTTCGATGAACTTTTTATATTGAATTTTAACTTTTTCTCGATGAACTTTTTTATTTCGGATTTTTTTTACGGACAATTTTTTTCAAAGAAATTTTTTTTCCTCCATCATTTCTTATCCTTCATATTTTATCCCATTATTTATTATCGTTAATTTCTTATCCAATCCATTATCCTATTTATCGAATCCACTATTCCATTATTTCTGATCCCATTTTTTATCCCATATTATTTTTTATCTTTTATTTTTTAATCCGCAAAATAAATAGAGCCTAATGGAAATCTCAATCCAACGACACAAATGAAACCAAGGACAGTTATGTTTAACTTTGAGGGACTGAAATTAAGCCCGTAAATGCTTGACAGCGAAAGCAAATCAGTGCTCGATAACCAACTAAATTGCGCAGTTGTCCAGCTCGAAGGCACTGACGTAGTTAAAATGGTGGACGCCTTAAATTCTTGACAGACTAGGGATTGGGAAGTAAATGTTATACGCGAAAAAAAATGTCATGAACCGTCCATGTAGACGGCAGAGACACGGAACATGTGGATACGTGAATAAGAGGATTGACAAATGCGAACGCACGAAGACGAGGACGCGAAGGCCAAAGGACGCATGGCCACGCGGCGCAAGGTGGCCAAGGACCAGCCACCGATCCCATTCGCTCTTCCCTCGCTTCGGAATCTAACCAATGCATTTAAATTGGAAAGATCGACGTCTCGTTGCCCATATGACATCGCAGGAAAAATCCACCAATTGGGAAATGTCATCGCATGGGTCCAATCCGGACACCGTCTAGACCCAGGTCCGTGAAAATATTTCAAGAGTATTCCGAAATATTCCTGAAGATCCCTTAGATAAACTCATACTTTTATTCCTCATATACGCTTTTTCGAGACACGATGCTCTACTCTATAGTCGGTACTACTTCATGTACTTGAAGTAACATCTAACCAGAGGGTTGGAGGGGTCTCTCAAGAGAGAAAACCTCGAGGGTGACACTCGAAGCCGCATCCACAAGTTTTGTGGACAGGTGATCTGTGAGAAATAAATGGAAGACGTTTTTGTTTAGCCATGTGACAGATGTGACAATGTGAAAGAAAAATGAGACGAAGAAGTAAGAAAGTTGTAATTTCATTATGAAGTATCTGAACCTTTATATATAGTCTCAAGGATGCCACATGCGAATGTGATGCATAAGAATAACAAACTCTGAACAAAGTAACAATGGACAATAACAGAATGCTCTATAATGCTCCTAATTATAATACCTAATACTAATAGAAAACAGAGAAAATCATCAGCCCAAAGTACTTTAAAGAATTCAGTACACCACCATTTTAACTCAGTTACTCACGCCACCACATGTTCAGTACTTCGTTGATCGAATGGTTCTGCCAAGTTGATCGAACGGTTTGGTGGACCTGAATGAACTCTTCGATCAACTTGGCCGAACGGTTCGATTCGGTCGAATTGTTCAATCAAGTCTACCGAACCGTTTGATCAAGACCACCGAACAAAAATGATAGTGGCCTGAGATGTCTCTGTGGTGTATATGAAAAATCTCGAACTCACAACTGCACGTATGTATGTATATATATATATATATATACCTATAGCAATACCTGAAATATATTATCTTTCGGCAGGATTGAATAGTACATATACACCTTGAAATTTTTGTGTGGTATTGTACGTGTGAGCTTAATTGCACCACTGCTCAATGTGGAGTTGAGCTCGATCGGCTCCTACTGAGGATGCAGCTCAGAGCGATGGCGTAAAGGCTGCTGCTGCACACCGTGTGGAACAGAAGGAGGATTAGAGGATTGTTGTTGTCTTGGTTCTTTCGGCTTTTCATTTATTGCTTGAATCCTTTCGAGGACTTCAACCACTTGTTGCATCGCTGGTCGGTTTTTGGGCTCGTGCGCAATACACTTCAAGGCAAGCTCTGCTGTTTCTACCGCGGCTTTGGCTGGACACCTCCCCTGTAAGTGCCTATCCATGATGCTCTTTAACTTCCTCTTGTCAGACAGGTATGGCTTCACCCAATCCACTAGATTCTCTCGGCCATGAGGACGGCTCATGTCAAGTGCTCGCAAGCCGGTAAGTAGCTCCACCAACACGACACCAAATCCGTACACGTCACTCTTCACGTATAAATGACCTATTTTGAGACATAATTTAGTAGTGAATGAAGCTAAAAGAGGGGCAAGGCAACACACAAGTATGAAGTAGCAATTAGCATAGCATATGAGGCTACTACTTGATATAATACAATTATCAACTATCAAGTCCCCTCTTCATTGTTCTAGTATAATAGTATGAGCATCCCTGCCTAAGTTACTATAGCTAGAATTGAGATTTCAATTTCATGGATAATTTCAAAAAGCTTGCCTGTGGCAACATATTCTGGAGCTGCATAGCCATATGTACCCAACACCCGTGTCGTAACATGAGACTGACCAACAGAAGGGCCAAGTTTCGCCAACCCAAAGTCCGATATTTTAGCATTGTAGTTCTGCAAGGAAGAAAAACACTTCCATTACCATGAATTCATGCCTTGCTAGCTAAGGCTCTATTTGGATTGAGGTGAATTAAAGGAGGAGGGATGGGAGAATATGTAAATGATGTTTGGGGAAAAAAACATGTGGGAAAATTATTAACCTTTATTAACCACGTATTCCCAAAGAAAGTAAAATATATTCCTTTTTCGAACCAGAAAGGCAACATGTTGATCAACATCATCTCGACCTTTATCCCATTAGGTCTGGTCAGTCATATGGATCCGTTTTCGCCATTTTGAGCGGTTGAGAACGTCTATCATAATAAGTTGTAAAAGTTTCAAGTCCGCTCTAATAGTTTCATTTTAGATTTTCATAAGTCTTCTTATCCTCTTTCCTTCAAGAGACACCGCCTCAATTGGGGCTACTTCTATACGCCGACAAATCTCCGTGTTATACCTCTTGTCCTTTAAGGTTTACTCCATGCATTCATCAAAGCATCTTCATCTCCGCCACCCTCATCTTTTGTACATGATTCTTTTTGATGGTCTATCATTCTGACTCATACATTAAGGCTGGCTTAATAATCGTCCTATAGAACTTTCCTTTAAGCCTTACAGGTATCCTTTGATCGGATAAGAACTCAGATATCTCTCTCCATTTCTGCCAACCCACATTAATCCTATGAGTAATGTCATCATTAATCCCCTCATCACAATTAATATAAGACTCTAGATATTTGAATCTATTGCACATTTGGAATTTCGACCCATCCAATGACCAACAGGCTCCTCCACCGAGTCAGGAACACTGAAACCACATTTCAAATACTTAAATTTTCTCTTATTAATAATTAACCTTTTAGCATCTAGTACCACCACCCATCACTTTAATTTTCTTTCAACTGCCTCCTTAGATTCGTCTATTAGCACAATATCATCTGCAAATAACATAACATCAAGGTATATCCTCTTGAACATTTTTACGTAATCTCATATTGATATGGGTGCATAATTGTAAGATTGTAAAACCAACCAAGTCCTCTAGATAACTTGGACTTCTGAAAGAACTAAACTCAGGAATCATGATCCATCTAACTTCTTCAAAAACTACTTTTGGGGTTGAATTCCTAAAGCTTACCCCATCCAATAGTATATTAGAGGCCTTGATATCTCTGTATATGACCCGGCCATCTGATGCGTGTAAGAAAGCAAAGCCACGAGCAGCTCCTATTGCGATCTTAAGCCGGAGCTCCCATGGTAGCGGCTGGATAGCAGGACCCCCTGTAAACAAGATGCATACTTAATTTAGACAAGGCAATCGAACTAAGTAAGAAAATTCCTAGCAGTAAACAAGTACTCACGGCCAAACAGATGGTTGTCTAAGCTTCCCCGTTGCATGTATTCATATACAAGGAGAAGCTCTCTTTCGTCCCAGCAGTATCCCAACAGCCTCACAAGATTAGGATGTGAAAGCCTTCCCAAGAAATTCACCTCAGACTGCATATTAAAATACAAATCACAATCATCATCAATCACCATTTCAGATCTTTTTAAGGATTTGAGTTAGGATACAATCAAGGTTTGTGTTGAAGGGGATAAAGGGTATGTGTTAATATTGAATGATGTTACTTAGGGGTATCACGGGTATTTTAGTTCTCCAGTATATAGGCTAGTTCTGTTGTAAATGGGGTGTGTGGGATCAGAACTTCTTTGTATTCAAGAGACTCAAGAATATGTCTGTTGTTCTCCTTTGCTTTCTCTATGGTTCATCATGATATCAAAGTAAGGTTCTGATCTCTCTTCCATCTCTGGGTTTGTTTTTTTTTTCCTCACAAATGGTTTATCAGTTTGAACTACAATACAAACCATCATTTTATACATTGAGAATATTGATGAGCAATGAGCATCATTGAATCATGGTACTAAGCAAAATGCATAAATCTCTCAATGCCTTGACCCGAATTCTGTTACCTGCCATTCATTAAAGCCTTGTACACTCTCAGAATTCAGTTTCTTGATCGCGACAACCATCCCGCTGCCACTCTTAGAAGGCTGACTCTCATCCAACCATCCTTTATAGACCTTACCAAAACCTCCCTCACCCAACAACATATCATTCTTAAAATTTTTTGCTGCTGATTTCAGTTCTTGAAAGGTGAACTCCCTGAGATGAGGAGTTGGAAAAATCTCTCCATTCGTGCAAGAATCATTGAAGCTTCCTGCTGAGAACGGGCTTATCCCTGAGCCGCTGCTGACCGTTGAACATGTTGTGTTACTTGTAGACACACCTGTTGGTAAAGCAAGTAATTCATAATTAACTGCAAAAGAAATGCACTTAGGTTCAATGTAATATGCTTTGATTTACACTTAGGTTCAATGCAATATGCTTCTTATTCTCGTTTACTTGTATCTCTATCAGTTTTTTGTCTTCCATGGTTCCTTTGGCCACAAACCCTGAAACGTATCATCATGAATTTCATATACTGATCACCAGAAGAATACTACATAGAATAGAAACAAGCCCAGTGGCCCAAAATCTCAAAAGCAACAAGACCCATAAGAAATTTCAATCACATTCAAACAAACCAGCAAGATTGTTTATTCTGCTGCAATTTTTTGAGGTTTGGGGTGTTAAACCAATCAGGGGCTTGATTGGCGACCTGACAACTCGTATATTTTTTGGGTTTTGTCACAGGACAATCAATCAATCAAGCGTATAGATTGTTCCCACATCGAGGATAAGGCTAATGATAACATATAAGTATGTGTTGATCCATAACCAATAACCATGTGAGTTTAATGCAAGCTTATGTTGTTATTTGATCACTAATATCATAGCCGATCCGAGTCTCCTCTTCCCGTGAATTATTATTATTTTTTTTTCAGTAAAAAATGGTGTCATCTCTCTTCTCTCTTCTCTTTCTATTCTAGTTTATTTTGTGTAATTGCAAAGAGTTCGACAATATGCTTGATTGACATAACAAAGATTAACATCTAAAAAGTGATTCATATGACAAGAGAGTAATGGAGATCAATTGAACCAGAAAATATATACCTGAGTTGAGATGCCCAGTAGTGCTAGTAGTGGGATTAGTATCAGCAGCTGTTGCTGGAGAACCACAACAATTACCCATCTGATTCCCCTTTATGTATTACTTTGAATCTATCACCTTCCCTTCCCTTCTCTTCTCTTCTAACAGAACAAATTAGACCCAGAAATAGCAAATCCTAGCCTACACCCAAGCCAAGATTCAGTCAAAACAATGGATGATATTGATGGATCAACTAGAGGGGAGGGGGTTTAGGTTTGTGGGGCATTTTTATATTGGATCATTGACTTGACTGGGATTTCATCCTGTTTTCATATGCAATTTCCAGGTCCCTTCCCCTCCATTGCCCACAATCATCTTCTAAGCCGCTTGTGTTGGCGAGGAGACGACCTGAAGATTTTATAAGTTAAAAAGGCCATCTTTTTCCATTTTTTGACGGGTCAATTTACTCTTGGACAACGACACCGCCCCACAATTTTCTGCCCACCTAGTTCATTTTTTGAAGTTGATTTCTTTGTTAAAATCATTACCGCTTTAATTCATATCCCTCCATCCAATCTCTACAAAAGGGTAACAAAGAAAAGAAAAGAAAAATGAATGCACCCTATACTTCTATATACAATATCAGTGCTCTACTAGCAGTATAATCAATAGTGTGAAATTCTCACAAAAAAACTCTACTATTCCTTTCCCATCAGATAGCTCGACACACAACACCAGTCAATCCCCGTCTAATCTTAACCTTTCTGGACCTCCCCATGGCACAACCCAAGAGCTAATCACTACAATCCTCCCACTCCCTACCTTTACAGTCAATATGCATTTCGCTATTGATATACTCAATGACCTCAGACACAAAGCAGTATGAAAAGAAAAGGTGTCTGCAGCTTTCAGGATGAACTCCATACAACGTACACATAATATTCACAGACAGTCCAAATCTACTAAGTCTATCCCGGGTAAGTAATCTCGCCTTAGAAACAAGCCAAAGAAGGAAACTGGATCGAGGATTCATACCTGCAAACCACACCACCTTCCACCATCTCTCTCGGACATCTTCACCATGCATTTTTGTGTAGATTCCTACCACACTGAAGCAC
>JAOWBR010158525.1:0-12560 GCA_028571145.1 Dionaea muscipula
GCTTCCCTCTGACGTGGTTTGCTAGTCTTTCCAGGTCCAAGAGTTGATCTCCTCATTTCCGAAGCCGATTCAGCGTCAGCTTAGCTTGTTAAACCTGTTTTCCTTGCTCAGACGACCGGAAGCGGTTCTTAAGCCTTAGGTGATATCGCTTGGCTCATTTTCAGGTGATAACAAGCATATTACTTCAGCACCCTAACTTTCCTCGCACGTCTCTGTCATATTACTTCAGCATTTGATTGAAAGAGGATTCAACATTTGAAGAAAAAGAAGAGACAAAGACAAAGAAAAACCTCGACTTTATTTCTCAACTTCATCATCTTCAAGCTCTCGGCAAAGCCAAGCAGGAGGGTTTTGGATTTTTCGATAATAGATTTTTCAAAACGAACACCCAACTAAATTAAAAGTTCGATTTTCAAAACTCCAAAATAAACTCAATCCAACTCATAATCAATAGATCGGATAGGTTTTAGTTGGATTGAGATTTTACCCCGGGTCGTCCGATTCCATGGGCCTCGCCGTCCTCCGACACTTCTATCAGATTCCACGGTCGTTATCGGATTGCACGGTCGTGCCGTGCGGTGGTCTCGTTGGAATTTGAAGGTAATTAGGGATTAATGATTTTAGGGTTAGGGAAATTAGGGATCTAATGACCAAAAATGATTCCCGTCCATGACATTTGTAGAGAGGAAATTCAAACTTTGAACTACTTTGTAATATTAATTCAAAAAAGTGCCTCCTTTAATATTATATATAGAAAAATAGTATAGAATATGCAACGATTTCGGATCAAATCATTCTCGATTATATGATTTTCAATAAAAAAAAATAAAAATTTGGAGGGGTCAAATGAAATATTTTATCATTCTATGCGGATTGGATTGTGATTTTTGTGAGGATATCTTTTTTTTCATACATTTTTAATATATTTGCACTCTTCGTATAAATGAAGCGAGGGAGAGATAGAGAGCAAATTCCTATAAATTACTCAGCTAAAATAAAGAAAGCTTCCACTTCCCACATCCAAGCGGCTAGAGTGAGCAACAGGCAAAAAATGAGTCTCCATAAATTGTGTAACTTAAACAAGATAAGTTGATATGTGACTACGTGAGTCATAAAAACTCAATACATTTCTCATCCACCCATTAAGATATTTTGACCTAATGTTACCGCATTAGTCGCGTTGGGATAGAATCGATCTTTGTTCATACCTGTTGACGGGATATTTAAGCAGATCCTGATGATATCTAGGTTAGAACACCACGTTTAGGAAGTACATATACATATGACAACGATGTTTTTAAATTAAATAAACAAGTGATACCGTTTTTGAGATTAATAAGAGGGAATGAATGATTGTGTGGATAGGGTGAGCCTGGATGCAAGGAAGGCGTTATACTGAGATAGAACGCTCAGAGGGCTTTATGGAGCGAATCCCACAAGTAGGCTTTTGGGCATATAGAAGATAGGCCACGTTTTGGACGGTTGAAGCAATTTTCATGCACGATTAACATAGTAGAACATATGTGCATAGTATAGTAACCAGAGCGGTTGAAGAACAATCAGCGCACGATTAACATGCAAGTGTTAGGATGACCAATACGACCTTATTGTGGGACGGTTTGAGAGACATTCGAGACGGTTACAAGTAGACGAACAATCATATAAATAGCTGAGATGTGAGAGGAAAAACAAAACCAAATGAAAGAATTTGAGAAAGAGAATGTATATTCATGTATTCAAGATAGTTACACCACCTACGAATATATACAAAGACCTATAAAGGGAAGGTAGAGATCTAGCCTTATTATAGGCAACTAACAGGCTAACTACCTCTTAACCAAGGATAGTCTATCTCTTAACCAAGGATAGTGATCAATCATCACTAACTATGGTAAGAGCCTCATTATAGGAGATGCATAGCATAGATATTAGATATTCTAATACTCCTCCTCAAGTTGGAGCATGGAGATCGACAGTGCCCAACTTACGTAAAAGTGTTTGGAATTGTTGTTTCCCTAGCGCTTTGGTGAAGATGTCAGCAAGCTGGTTCCTTGTAGAGATGTAAGAGGGAGCGATGTCCCCTTTAACTAGGTGCTCTCGAACAAAATGATAGTCAATCTCGATGTGTTTTGTGCGCTCGTGATAAACCGGATTAGAAGCAATGTGAAGGGCCGCCTGACTGTCACAAAATAGCTCCATAGGTTGCTTGTGAAAGACTCCCAACGATGCTAGAAAAGACTTAATCCAAAGCAGTTCACTGGTAGTAGTCGCCATTGCCCGATATTCAGCTTCTGCAGAAGATCGAGAAACCGTTGTTTGCTTCTTTGTCTTCCATGAAATGGGGGACTCGCCTAAGGAGACATAAAAGCCAGTGAGCGACCGTCGTGTCAAGGGACAAGCTGCCCAATCTGAGTCACAGTAGCCATACACTTATAGATTACATGTGGAGTAAAGTAGGAGACCTTGCCCAGGATGTCCCTTCAAGTAGCGCAACACACGGACAGCTCCCTCATAATGGTGTTGTTGCGGACGTTGTATAAACTGTGAAAGGATATGTACCGAATATGATAGCTCTGGCCTGGTGATTGTCAAGTAGATCAAACATCCAACTAAGCGGCGGTATATTCCAGGGTCTGGTAGAGCTTCCCCTTCAGTGAGAACTAGCTTATGGTTGGGTTCTATTGGAAAGTCTGTGGGTTTAACCCCCAATAGCCCACACTTGGTGAGTATATCTAAAGCATACTTCCTCTGGCACAATACTAAACCTGCCTTGGTTCGTGCTACTTCGATCCCAAGAATATACTTGAGTGGACCTAAATCTTTGATTTTAAAGCACTTATTTAAGTACTGCTTAAACATCCGACATGCCTCGGATTGATTACCAGCCTGAACTATATCATCGACATATACTAATACAACGAGAAACACTCCATCTTTGTGATAGGTAAACAATGAATAATCAGCCAAAGACTAAACGAAGACATAATCTCGAAGCTTAGTAGTTAGTTTAGCAAACCATTGTCGAGACGCCTGTCGTAATCCATACAGAGACTTGCGTAGTCGGCATACTTGAGTTGTGTGTGCAGATGAAAAACCGGGTGGCAGCTCCATGTACACCTCTTCTTCAAGATCCCCATGTAGAAACGCGTTATTCACATCTAGCTGATGAAGTTCCCACCCTTTAGCTATTGCAACTGCAAGGAAACAACGAACACTCACCATTTTTGCCACCGGAGCAAAGGTTTCATGGAAATCGATTCCCTCAACTTGAGTGAATCCTTGAGCTACAAGTCTTTCCTTGAAACGTTCAATGGTACCATCTGCTTGGTACTTGATTTTATAGACCCACTTCTAGCCTACAACATGCTTCCTTGGAGGTCGATCCACAACAATCCATGTCCCATTAGCCTCCAATGCTGCCACTTCTTTAGCCATGGCCTCACGCCACTTTGGATCCCTTACTGCCTCTCGATAGGTCTTGGGCTCCGATCCTGCACTGACTGCTGCCAAAAATTGCTGGTGGGAGCAGAAAAGGTGTTACAATTGACATAATTAACGATGGGATATCGAACCTTACCTGAGGTTCCTTTTTGAAGTGGTTGCAACATGATGGGGTGAAGGGTACGGGCCGAGTGACATATGTAGTCTTGAAACTTCACAGGAGGTTGCTTACTTCTCTGTCCATGACCCAAAGTAATAGCTGTAGGTTGTTGTGTGGTAATTGTCTCCCTAGTGCTTGCTCTCCATCAGTTGTGGGTTCTTCATTATTCCCAATCCCAATTGGGATTAAATCATTCACCCAATTCTCACTACGGAGTGAATGGTGCTGGTTCAGTGGTGAGTTGTTAGCGTCATCGTGCCCTCCCTTGGGGCGGATAACTCTTCCTCACTAGAAGCAATATTGTCTCTGTTATATGTGGCACCAAAATCATCCACCCACACATTACAGTAAGGCAGGAAGGGTTGAGGTGAAGCCACAAAGTGGGTTAAAGGAGTGGATGGTGTCCTGAAGGGGAACGTTCCCTCATGGAAAATCACATCTCTTGACACAAAAATTACACCGCTCTCCAAATCATAAAGTTTCCAACCTTTCTTCCCAAAGGGGTACCCAACGAACAAACATCGTCGACTTCTAGCGGTAAATTTATCCTTATCACGTAATTTAGTGTGGGCATAGCAGAGAGATCCAAAAACTCTCAAATGAGTGAAATCAGGTGTGTGGGAGAAAAGGATTTCATAGGGTGTTTTATTAGATAAATGGGGCATAGGTGTGCGGTTAATGAGGTATGCGGTGGTTAGGATACATTCCCCCAAAAAATCAATGGGCAATTGGGCTTGGAAACGTAAGGCTCGGGCAACATTAAGAATATGTCGATGCTTTCTTTCTACACTTCCATTTTGTTGAGGTGTATCCACACAACTAGTCTCATGTATTATGCCATGATCATTGTAAAATAGCTGCATAGGAGCGGAGGTGAATTCATGACCATTGTCGGAACGAATGCACTTAACCTGTTTATTAAATTGCGTCTTGATTAGAACACAATAATCTCGTAGGAGCTTTCCTGCCTCCCCTTTTTCTTTCATCACAAAAACCCACATAGCTCTGCTATGGTCATCAACGATAGTTAAGAAATAGTGTGCCCCAGAATAGGAACTAACTCTATAGGGGCCCCAAATGTCACAATGGATTAGATCGAAACAAAATGTGGCTATTTTAGGATTCAAAGTAAAATGTGTTCGAGTCTGTTTGGCTCGATAACAAATGTTACAACTATCTTCACTGTGCTTCCCAGCATAATTATTCCTAACTAAATCCGAAAGTAAAGCCAAATTTTTGATGGAAGGGTGTCCCATACGTTGGTGCCAAAGCATGTACCGATCCTCTTTGTCGGTTCTCATTGCCTTTTCTAACGTCACTGGCTGGTAGAAATACACCTCATCGTGTGAGCTACCCACTCCAATCAGGTTCCTCGTAGCTTGGTCCTGTATCATACAAAGTTGATTAGTAAATGTCATTGAACAATTTAGCTCTTTAGTCAAGTGTCCAACAGAAATAAGGTTGCAAGTCAATTTGGGAACATATAGCACATCAGAGAGACTTAGCCCTGCTTTAATTTCTGCCTGGCCATGATTGGTGGCAATGACTTTCACTCCATCTGGGAGTCCTACTAATGCTGGGGCAAGGTCTTTTATATTGGTAAGCAGTCTTAAATCTCCTGTCATGTGGCAGGAAGCACCTGTGTTAATTATCCATTTGGCTAGGTTACCTGACAGTTTTTCTCCTCCAGGTTGAGAAGGCTCTATCAACGATAATATGCGTTGAATCTGCTCTGGTGTAAACCCCAGGATTCTGCTTGTGGTTCCTGTACCTGAACCTGTTCCAGTTGCATCAGATCCGTGAGTCGTTGCTACATGCGCCGCGGTTAGAACCGGGGGGCCATTATTACGCCCCATATTCCCACCGCGTGCTCCGCCCCCTTGTCCACATGCGGGAGTGCTTGAGCACCGTCCACGTCCTCTGCCTCGTCCGGATGTGCGTGTATTCCAATGGTCTGGATACCCAAACAACTCATAGCAGTTGGTTGCGTCGTGTCCAGGCTTGGTACAGTACTTGCATAGTAGTTTCTCTCCGTCTGGTTGTGCGGATCTGGTCGGGCCCTTAATAGCAAATTCCACGATGATCATCTCGCCCACGGGCCATGGATTTGTGTCGCTGCTCTTGTGTTACCATAGAATAAATCCTACCTAGTGTGGGCAATGGATCTGTGCTCAGAATCTGAGATCTAAGAATCCTAAAAATGTCATCATTTAGCCCCATAAGGAATTGATGAGTCCTTTTGTAACACCCCAACCCGGGTGTACCGACGATAACCCGTGAAACCTGTCCACGTGTCATTGAAGCCTATGGGTCCAACTTATCTTAGCAAAGCATACAAAGCAGACAAACAACTTAAGTACCAGTATACAATTAATACCAAAATACTATATACCTCAATCCACAGAGGCTATGCCATACGGGCATAAAAGTCTGACTAACATGTGACTGTCTGAAATTGTTTCATAACCAGAAAACAGAAAGTGTACGGCACTTAAATACACACAACAGCGGAAGCCTATTACAAAAGCATGTAAAATTTCTAAGAGGCGCGACGTTGTCCCTTCCCGGCATCCGTCTAGTCATCATCCTTTGATCCTGAAACCAACAGTGTAGCACTGTCAGCCATAAAGACCGAGTAAAGGTAGAAGGTTTCATTATATATAGTCACACATATAGCATTCTCAAATACTTATCAAGTCTCGCATGTCATATAAGAATACGAAGAAAACTATGCTCAGTCTATCACATATCTTTTCTTGACAATGCATATGTCACACAATGCACACTTTCTCATAACATAAACCTTTTCAACAAAATCCTTGCTGAAAGACACAAGACACATGGAAATTGCCATAACATTCACATATCCTAAGGGATCCCCTATCCACTCACGTACATCCTGGCATGGCAACCAACAAACAATGTATCCTAAGCAGTTAACCGTCCTGATCCCCTGTTGCAAGCGGAAAACGTAAAGACGTTGTGACACCAAAAGGTGGCCGAGGTCACCCTTAGAAAGGTAAATATTTCACCCTTTAGAAGAGATTATTCCAGGGACTTATTCCATCTTGTGACTTCGCGTTATACCTTATTTCAAACAAATCCACATGCTTGAAATGTAATTCATGCCTTGCCTTTTATCATATTTCAAACAAGTCCACATGCTTGAATATAGATTATGCCTTTTATGATGTCTCAAATAAATCCACATTCTATGAAATATTTCATTCTTATCACGTAAACATGAAAAGCAAGCATGTAACAAGTCATTACGAATAATGAATGAAGATACTTAACAAAACTCTCACTTTACAGGTCAAGTCTCGAACCGCAGGTCTATGGGTAATCCACATGGCAAATCCGAAGGTTACTACACCGTACCTGGAAAATGTAGTTGTACAACCACAATACAAAGCCTCACGAGTCCAAGTGATGCTCGTTATCAAGTCCTGTGCAAATTTACGAAGCATAATCAAACATATGCTTAAACCCATAAGCTAAGCAACGTAAGCAAGCATGAGGTGGCTGGCAAGTGGCCAACTTGCTAGTCCCATGTTTATCTTCCTTGGTCAACTAAAGGGGCTGAGCTAATCTGCTCCCTTACCTCAAAATGCAGCAACATTCACCCATGTTCCAGCCCATTAACCGTGGTTAAGTTCCCATCTAACCATGGTTAAGTTTTAACTTGAACATCCTTAACCCAAGTTGTACAACTTTTAAAATTTATGCCTTAAACCCATCCAAACACTTCAAATGGGTACTCAAAATTCTTCATTTTTCATGACGATCGCAACGGTATCAAAATCGTATTTTCCCGAAGTTGTTTCGGCAAAATGACCGTTTTTCCCTTTTAACGCGTCAAATTCTCAAAATGTGATACAACCATCTTAAATCTCTATGAATCACTATATACCATTATTATAATCATAATATTAATTTAATAATGGTAAATAATAATTAGTGATTAAAATAATCGAACTAAGGGCACGGGTATAACAACCACAACAACTTGACATAATCATAATCATCAATTCCAATCATGCATGGGCATATTCTGACCACCTTGAATCCTGTTTGCTTTTTCACAAACTAAACAACCAAGTATCAATTCATACCAAGTGTTTGTTATCATCAAAATATCAATCATCAAGAGTCAACAAATTCCCCCATTTTTATGATGACAAACACTTGATGCATTAAGCATATATACATGGTAAAAATGTAAAGTGACATGATTCAAATCAAACATGGTTCACACAAAGTGATGTTCAAAGAATCTCAAAATATCATCATAGTAATAAACAATAGTTACTAGACAAATACTTCCATAATCATCTCAGTCGTATCCATTCACCAATGAAAGCTTAAAAATCAGAATCATAACTAAGCAGTAAGGATAAAAAACCAACCAAACAAGTTGAGATTCTAGCAAATCAAGACTTTGGATGTACTCCACCAGATATCTGGGACGAGTAGGCGCATCCACATGCTACTCATTCAACATAAAATGCATCTAATTTTCCCACTTTTGGCATCAACAAAAAGACAATACACATAAAAGCTAGAGAATCAATATTTAGCATGTAAAGCAATTAAAGTCATGATGCAGCTGTCAAAATGATTGGTCAAAGTAAGCTAGGGGCTATCAAGTGTGGTCCTACGGCTTTGGTGAGATTGTGGGTTTAGATTTTAGCTACTGGTACAACTCCTGGAATCTGGCATTTCCTCTAAGAGCTCGATCCATTTCAGCTTGAAGATGCAGCAACACACTATCTGGCAGGCTTCCCGAGGGGTCGACTCCTGTGGTCTGTATCTTTTCCCTTTTTTGCAAATTTGTTGAATCTGCTGGAGAAGTTGAAAATGTTGTTGGAATTGCTGGAGTAGTCATTGGAGCTGCAGAAGCTGGATCATCCACATTTTGAGTCATTTGAACTACTGGTGCTGGCACTACAACTTTTGGAACTTCAACAACTTCATCAATGGTTCTCTCATTATCTATGGCATAATAAAACTTGTCTCCAGATCCGGAATCTGCACCTTCTTCATCTTGTTTCTTAGTGTGTTCCCCCTAAAGCTTTGCTTCCTCATCCACTGCTTCCCACTCAAATCCTTCTTCTTGATTCATCTCCATATTTTCTGCCGGAGCATTTTCATTGTTCACTTCTTCATTCTCATTATCCCTTCTTCTGTTTGCTCCAACACCAAGCCACAACACTCCTTGTTCTCTCTTTAATTGACACATCTCCAAAAATGTTTCTTCAAAGTAGTCATACTTCTTTGGTTCCTCACCTTCCTTGTCATTTAAAGGGACATGATATGCCTTAAATACCTTGGTCAGCAAGTCACCATATGGAAGCTCATGTTGAGGAACAGAGATCACATATGCCATATGTCTAAGCATGACTCTAGGCAAGTTCACCAGTCTTCTAGTCAGAAGGTGATCCATGTAAGTGAGGTCCATGAAGCTTGTTGTATCCCTCTTCCCAAATCTTGGTACTATATTCTTCATAACAATGAAATGTAACAGACGTTAAAATGGCTTCATCTCAGTGGACTTCACCCTTCTTGCATTTACGATCAAATCATCATTTGTAAATTTTCTGGTGATCTCTAATAGCTTGCAGTAAGTGGATTATTCCCATTTCTCCTTAATGTATTCACATATTCCATTGTTTGCTGGGATTCCCAAAATTCCAGCCAAAATCATCTCATCAAGTTCTATTTTAACTCCTTTCACCATTGACCGAGAAACTTCTTTCTTCTTTAAAATGCTCATGGACAGATTTTTATAGAACTCTTTGCAAGCAGCCTTATACAACAATTCTCTTCTTTAGAATAAATTCTACCATTTTTGTCTCTTGATCAAGCCAAACAATGCTTCCAGGCCATTTTCCATCATCCATCTCTCCTTAATGATTTATCCCCTTATCACTCTTTTCTTCATGATAAATTCTACAGGAAGAGCAGTATATACCTGCTTGTCATCCTCAGAGTCTGAATCAACAGTGACCTCTTTTTCTTTCTTTTTCCTTTTAGTCCTTTCTTTCACTGGTTTTTGCTTCCTTTGAGCTGAGGGGTCGACTCCTCTGGAGTCACCCTTCCTCTTTTCATTCTGCTTTGAATTCTTTTCACCATCCTGCTTGGCCTTCTTAGCCTTTCTCATTATCTCAGAGAGCTTCTCATTGTCATCTCCAGCATCTACATCATGTTTTTTCTTCGTTCGTGGCTCTTGTGATGATGTGCGATGCCATAGTATCATGGCGCCAGATTTTCTCCTACCTATGGCGCCAGGGTCCCAGTTATGCCTATGGCGCCAACTCACTGTTGTGGCGTCACCTAGGTGTATCTTGAGATTTATAAAAGTGTGGCAAGTTTGGCCACTTCCATGATACTTCTCATGATATGTATGGTCTGTGGACCAAATTTAGGGGCTTGGTGATTTGTGGTTTGTAAGTTTAAGGAGGTCGTCACCATGGTGTTGAGAGCCTTCTATGCCTGTGACGTTGACTGTCCTTATCTGCTATGATTGGTTTTATCTCTTGTTGCCCACTTTGTGAGGATGATCTGAGGGGTGTATGGATTTCATGGGTCATCTAGGGTGCCTTTGTTGAAGCTTGAAGTATTCTGGAGTTGAAGCTGTCGCCACAAGAGAAGACTGGCCTCATCATTGCTTCAAGCCTTCGCCACGGACATTGATGCCCCGCCTCAGGACCTTGCCGCCTCAGCTTGTCTTGTCTAGGTTCATTGTACCAAATTTGTTTAGGCAAGTCCTATAATCTAGGAAAGAATCTCGGGGAGATTATTCTCTCCCGATTTGATTCTGTTTAGTTTGATTTGATTTGTACTGGTATAAATACCAAGGTTAGTGCCTCGCGCAAGGGGTGTGGGAAAAAATGGCACAGATTCTTAATTTCCTATCAACGTGTATTTGTTTTGTACTCCCTTTTGTAAACACTTAATCAATTCCATTTATTCCGCATTTGCCTGTATGACTCGGGTTATTACTTTGATCATTGTGATTGCCTCGAGTCCCATTGTTTTGGTGATTTATCCACGCGTAAGTCACTACAAGTGGTATCAGAGCCTCATTTTGTGAATTGGATCAAGTGTTTGTTTGTTCAAGATCTCCATTTGTTTGTTCATATTCCCGAGATGGCCCCAAGATTAGAATTAGAAGTGTTTGATGGTACCTCTGATTTTGTTATCTGGAGGATGAAGATGAAGGCTGTCCTCATTCGTGAAGGATGTGCTCAGGCATTGAACCCAACCTCTGTCGCAGATGCAAGCTCAAGTTCCACTGCAGCGACAGATTTTGCGAAGGCCGATCTTTTAGCCTTATCCACCTTACATCTCGCATTGAGCGATGATGTGTTGAGACGAGTTCAAGATGAAAAGACCGCATCGTCTTTATGGAAAAAGCTCGAGGAATTCTACATTGATAAATCCGTGTATTCGAAGATGCATCTGATGATGCATTTGTTCAAGGTGGAGATGGGAGAGAGTGAACCGATGCAGAGTTATATCGATCGGTTCAACTTGGCTGTTAGAAATCTTTCTAACACCGGGTTCACCTTCGAGGATGATGTGAATGTGGCTCTTCTCTTGGCTAGACTGACGCCCTAGCATGCATCGGCTCGTGATCAGATCATCCATGGCGCCAAGGACATGACATACCAGGCGGTGTTGCAGAAGTTGATCTCACGAGATTTGGTAAAGAAAACCTTCAATGCGAACTGCACGTCATCACATGGCAATGAAGGTTTGGTTACCAGAGGACGTGATGCTTAGAAGCAGGGTTGGAAGAGTTCAGGGAGACGAAGGAGTAGAGGACGCTCCTCCTCCGGGCCGTGGGATATGTCGAAGGTGCAGTACCATTACTGCAAGGATTTTGGACATTACAACCTTGACTGCCCAAATTTAAAAAGTCCTAAGGGAGATCAGAAAGGGAATAAGAAGGACCATAGCAAGCCCAAGGCCAACGTAGTAGAGGAAGGATCAGGGTATGAGACCCTGGTTTCCGTTACAAGTCCGGAGACCATTCAGTTAAGGAGTGGTTTTGCAACGCCAAGTATCCAGTCTATGGCGACAGACTACAGGAGGGGGTGGATTTTGGACTCTGGGTGCTCATTCCACATGACGCCACACAGGGAATGGTTTTCTTCGTACCGTGCTGTCTCCGATGGTTCGTCCATTTTCATGGGATAAAACTTGGTATGCAAGGTTGAGGGCATCGACACTGTTCGTGTGAAGCAGTACGATGGCGCTATCACCATCCTGGAGAATGTCCACCATATGCCGAAGATGAGAAAAAATTTGCTATCCATAGGCACGTTTGATGATGGTGGGTACAGATTGGTGGGCAGGGATGGAGTGTACAAGATCTCCCTTGCTAGCCGGACGATTATGAAGGGCGTGAAGCTTCGAGATCTCTACTATCTCGTGGGCAGCGCTGTGGCAAAGGATGGAACTACCTCTGTGCTAACAGAGGAGGTGCTGCCACCAGGTAAAGATGACGGTGGCGATGACTCAGATGAAGATCCTGCTGAGAAGAGAGTTGGCGACGCCGTGGATGCCCATGGCGACAAGGAAGCTCCAAAGAAGACCCAGGGCGATGGCTCCAATGCGTTGCTCTAGCATTATAAACTTGGTCATGTGACTAAGAGGGGGATGCAGGTTTTGTCAAGTAGAGGATTCCTAGGCAATGTAAATTTAAAAAAATTATCTTTTGTGAACATTGCATTTATGGTAAACATGCTAGGAAGTCCTTTAAAAGGTATAGGAACACATCTAAGGGTAGATTAGATTATGTGCATTCTGATATTTGTGGACCTGCACCTGTAACCTCTGTTGGTGGAGCATCTTACTTTGTAACTTTTCTTGATGATTATAGCAGAAAGGTCTGGCTTTACACCTTGAAGCACAAGTCAGATGTGCTTAACGCCTTCAAGAAATGGAAGGC
>JAOWBR010158536.1:0-12557 GCA_028571145.1 Dionaea muscipula
TTATCTAGGTTCTAACCTACCTATGCTTTGATGTGTAAAAGCTGCACATCCAAAAACCCTTAGGTGTTCTAAGTTTGGTTTTCTTCCTATCCACAACTCTTTAGGAGTTTTAAAATCTAGAGCACTTGAAGAACTCCAATTAATAAGATAGCAAGCTGTAGAAACAACTTCTCCCCAAAACTTTTTTCCCAAACCAAATCCAATCAACATGCTTCTAACCTTATTCACGATAGTTCAATTCATTCTCTCACCTACCCCATTTCATTGAGGGGTATATGTAACTGCCCTATGTCTTTGTGTACGTTTTCCCTACACAAATTATCCATCCTTTCATTACAAAACTCTAAGCCATTATCTTTCTTTCCTGTTTGATGATATTCAATTAAAATGAGCCAATCTTTGAATTTATCTTACACTTCATCTTTAGTTTTCAGTAAATAAACCCAAAGTTTTCTAGTGCGATCATCAATAATAGATAGAAAGTAAAAGTTACCACCATGTGTAGAGGTTGCTGCTAGTGCCCATAAGTCACAGTGTATGTAGTCCAATTTTGCCTTTGCTCTATGCGTGGACAGTTTGAAGCTGATCTTGTGTTGTTTTCCCATGATCCAATGATCACAAAACTCTACTTTGCTGGAGCAGTTCTTCTCTAAGAGCTCCTGTTTAACCAGCTCCATTAACCCTTTCTCACTCATATGCTCAAGCCTTCTATGCCAAAGCATTGAACTATCCTTTTTAGTTTCAGTTGCTACAACACTCATACCTTCTTTGGTGCTCCCATCAAGACATATAGACCATTCTTCTTTATCCCCTTAAAGACCACTAGCGAACCATTTGTGATTTTGATCTGTTCTCCTTCAAATTTGCTCACAAAACCTGAATCAGCAAGAACTCGAATTGAGATCAGGTTTCTCCTCAGATTTGGTGCATACCTGACTTCTTTTAAGATTCTAGTAACACCATCATGCATCTCCACTGCCACAGAAGCAATGCCAGCAACTTGGCATGTTTGATTATTCCCCATTAGAGCTCTTCCTCCATGAAATTCCTTTAAAGAAACAAACTAGTCCGTTCTAGGACTCATGTGGTAGGAGCAACCTTAGTCTATTATCCATTCATCGTTGTTGTTGTCTGTTGTTACAGCCAAAACTTCAAGAATAAAGATCACTTCCTTCATCTGAAGCTACAGAAGCACCACCATATTCTTTCTTTGTTTCCTTGTTCTTCCATTTTAATTTGTGGCAGTCTTTAATTAAATGACCCTCTTTGTGACAGTGAAAGCACTTCTTGTTTCTGTCCGTTTATTTGATCTCGAGTTTCTAGAATTCTTGTTTTCTCTATCATCATTCAAATTTTGGTTTCCTCCATGGTTGCCATTGCTCTTTCCATTCCAATCTGTTGCTTAGATCTCCCTCTAACAAAGAAATTTTCAGATTCCTTTCTCTCATACTTAGTCTCTAATTCTCTTGACCTTAAAGAATTTATCAATATTTCAGTGGATAAAATATCTCTCCCATACTTTATTGCACTCTTCAAATCTTTGTAAGAATCAGGTAATGCATTTAGGAGAATAACAACTTGTTGTCCATGAAAATTTTGATCACAATTTTCCAAATCTATAATCAACTTACTATACTCATCTAAATTGGACTCAAGACCTTTAGAGCTGTCAATCTTAAATCCAAGAAATCTTTCAAGCAAGTAAAAGCTTATTTGGAAGGATCTTTCGAGTTTCCCACGAAGTTTTTGTTGTTTTGACTCAATCCATCTTTCTCATCACATTGTTTGCTAGGTGAAGGAGGTGAAGGATGATTGTACTGTAGGCCAATTCATCCATATCAGATTTCTGCAACGAAGACATACTGGCAGCTTCCATCGATGGCTGTCACTGCCTTTTTTTGGACGAAAATCACTCTTATTTACTGTTGCCAGATCAAAATCGTTTCCTGTGCTTGATTTCTTCTAACTCCAATCTTCAATCTTCGATTTCTTTCTTCAAGATTGGATCCATAAATCTCGAACTCGCCCTGATACCAATGCCAGTAGAGAGGGAACCAACCAACTCGATCCGATTACGCACAAGAACTTGAAGAATAAATTGCAAACGTAAAAGGTACAACAAGAACAACACACGACTCACCAATTCTCCCTATACAAGATAAGCTCCCTATTACTTAGATAATGTTTCTATGATTTTCAAAACCCCTTGGAAGATCAATACAAACCCTTTACACAAATAGAGCAGCTTTCTCTCTCAAGATTCTCTCGCTAGAAAACTTCTCGGAGTAAGGAAGAAGACGAAGTGTGTTTTTCTTCTGCATAATCCTTGCATGTCTGACGACTTTGTTATGCACGCCTAGACACATTCCTCACTGTATTTCAAGGTATATCCTTTGGGTAATGGGCCCATTGGATTGGGCCACTTTGGGCTAGGGCCATCTATAGTGAGGAAGAGTTTGGGCTTCCAAGTAGTTGAAGCTTTTGTTCTTGATAGGAAACATATTAACACTTGAAAAGCAATTCATATATTCTAATTTACCATTCTCACCATGCAAATCCCTTGAAATCAATTGTTTATTTGTCTAGCTTATGTTCATTGAGTCACTCCATTTCATATTGCTTCAATTTCATGTTCTGTCCTCTTATCTTTTCATATGCTGTCATGCATTGTGTTCTTTGCGGCAATTTTTCTACTCCCTTTCCTATACTGAAAGGATATTCCTTAACATGTTGCCTTGTTGATGGAATGTTGTATTTGACCTAGCCTTAAAATGGGAATGTTTCAGGTGAAAGTGTTTCTGCAACCGCACTACTTGCAAAACTTTGTGCAGGCAACATTTAATGCTCTCTCGGCAGAAAAAGTCTTTGGTAGGGTTTTACTTCTTTGCTGTTCATTACATCTGGTGTTTATCTCCAAGATTTTGAGCAAATGCCTTGCTTTTCTTATATGGGAATCATCTGCTTGTTAATTGTATTTATCCAGAAGACCAGATGCTGATGTAATGTACTTCTACTTAGTTGGACATAGGAATGCAGATGATGAAATATATGCCTAATCTGAATGTTCTCATTTATGCCATTCATGTATGGGGGCAACCGCCCAGTGATTGTTATAGTTGCTTTTGGGGAAATAGACCACTTAGAGCATCTGTTCTAGCTTCACGGAATTGCTCATTTCTCTAGTTTGGCGAGCCACAGTAGCGAAATCCTCTAAATATTTGCATTATCACACTCGCTACTTTGCTGGTTCAAAAACCGAAAACAAAAATTGTTAACAGTGCCTCGTCTAATTTGGTGAGGTACTGTTCACACGCCATTCTTTTTTGTTGTTGTTTTTGTGTATGTGTATTTGTGTGAATTAATTTGAAAGAAAAAAAAAATATTTTAATTTGATTAGCTAAAGTGGAGAGCTTGATTTTGTGAGTTTTTAAAAAGTGGATAGCTAAAATAGAGTGAATTTTATGGGTTAATTTGGTGAAAAATTTGTTGAGTCTGATATTGATGCTCTTTGTGAGTGAAATGTACCTTTATATAATCCTACTTGGTCTTTCCTCATGGGATTGAGTATCATCTTCCCTCTTTGCCTTCTTTGGTATGGATGCTGACTTTATTATTGTGGTTTTGTGGATTTTTTTTCTCCTGGTGTCACCTATCTCTGCCTACATGCACATGCAGGTATTACATTGGTTGTTTCTGGCGATGGTCGATATTTCTCAAAGGAGGCTATCCAGGTGTTCTGTCCAATCATCATTTGTTTGTGTGTACTTTCTATTCAATTTCGGCAATATTAAATCTCTTTTTCTGGAGTTGATAGATCATGCTAGTTGTCACATCCAACCCATCATAAGTGGTACAAGAACCCACGAGTGCAATGGATACTGCCAAAGAACGACAGCCCAACTCTATAGTTTTTGACTGTGGCCATCCTCTAATGCATGCCACTTCATTCCCCAGCTACTCTTTCCATATCGCTCTACGCACCTATTCCTACTGTGCTAGTTGCCAAGTTACATCAATTTAAATAACTTGGACGATTTATGGGTTTCAACTTGTGTAACATGGCATAGCACCTTATATTTCTGGGCACTTTGTTCCCTTTCAGATCATTATAAAGATGTCTGCTGCAAATGGAGTGAGACGCATTTGGGTTGGGCAAAATGGATTGCTTTCAACTCCTGCTGTATCAGCTGTCATACGGGAGAGAATTGGAGCTGATGTGATGATCTCAACACCTTTTTTTTTCTTCTTATTTTTGTAAGTTCGTTTTGATACCAAGTCTGGTATTCTCATAGCAGGGATCTAAGGCATCTGGAGCTTTTATATTGACTGCAAGCCACAATCCAGGAGGCCCCAGCGAGGTCTGTTCCCTTCTGTATCTACTAACTGCTGCAGTTTCTTTCTCACTTTTTTCTTAATCTGCTTTCCAGTAGCTATATGACGTGATTTGTTTGGAAAGAACAATTTTTTGGTCATCAAAGATTTCATGATTGCTTTTTTCCTTTGATTAGTTCCTTGAATAGAGTTTGGAATCGAAAAGGAGTTCTCGGAGCTTTTTAAATTGATTTTTCCCTACTGCAGGATTTTGGAATTAAATACAACGTGGAAAATGGAGGACCTGCCCCAGAGGGAGTCACCGATAAGATATATGAAAATACAACCAAGATAAGCGAGTACTTGATTGCTGAAGACTTGCCTGATGTATTACCCGCACCTTAAAGCATGACCTTACAAGCTTTCTTTCGTCTCTAGTTTCTTATAAATATGTTTATGCTCTCTGAATATTCCAGGTGGATATTTCAACAGTTGGCATAACTAGCTTCTCAGGTCCTGGTGGACAGTTTGATGTTGACGTTTTTGATTGTGCGGATACTTATGTGAAGTTGATGAAGTAAGCTTTCCTTTTTCAGCTGAAAAACCTCTTGCAATGTAATTTAAGATACAGAAGCGATGACGTCTCATTTCTAACGATATTGTCCAATCATAAAAATAAAATAGATTTGTACCTCAACTTGCACGAACAGAAGAATACTCTAAACTTCACTTGTGCTAGGTTACATTTCCCATTCTTGTTTGCTTTTATGAATGTTCGTAGCTCCATTTCTAATTTTTGTCCATGTAAATTTCATTCGGCCAGCTGTTTTAATTTGAATTTTCATATGGCATGTCTGTGACAATTTTTATTTGTTGTGTTTGAATGCACAGGACAATATTTGACTTTGAGGCTATCCAAAATCTACTTAAATCTCCGAAGTTTACATTTTGGTAATGAGGCTGGCTCGATTTCTGATACTGAAGATATTTTGAACTGCTTATGATTATTTGTTGACTATAGAGTTGATTTGATTACTTTCTATCCCTTGTAAAGTTATGATGCGCTTCATGGAGTTGCCGGGGCTTATGCAAAACGTATTTTTGTGGAAGAACTTGGTGCAGATGAGAAGTCACTATTGAATTGCATCCCAAAGGTTTTTCCATTATTGTGATATTTCATATATGCTCTGTAATTGAACAGTTTCCCCTTCCTAAATTGGTACTCAGCTTCCCTTTAAAAATTGCGATTTCAACAGGAAGATTTTGGAGGAGGCCATCCTGATCCAAATTTGACTTATGCCAAAGAATTGGTTGAACGCATGGGATTGGGAAAATCAAATTCTCAAGTTGAGCCACCTGAATTTGGTGCTGCTGCTGATGGTGATGCAGATCGCAACATGATCCTCGGTAAAAGGTGGATATCACTTTGCTTTGTGTTTACCTAAATGTATGCTGTTTACTAATCTAACTTCATATTCTACATAGATTCTTTGTGACTCCATCAGACTCTGTTGCTATTATTGCTGCAAATGCTGTGGGAGCAATACCATATTTTTCTGGAGGTCTGAAAGGAGTTGCAAGGTAATGATGAAGAAATTCGTACATAGCAATATCATGTATTCTCCCCTGATCTCATGACAGAGTTCATTGCATAGCATCCCTGTTCGTGAAGAAGCGTAACCTGGGCTTCACTGTCTTTTTTTAGGAGCATGCCTACATCAGGTGCCCTTGATGTTGTAGCAAAACAACTAAATTTGAAATTTTTTGAGGTAGTGACCAAATGCTGTGATAGCTTTTTGTTGTGTTAGTATTTCTATCGTCCTTTTCTTGTGTCTTCCTGCACTGCTGGTATGAAAATAATAAGTAATATGGCCTAACAGGTGCCAACCGGCTGGAAATTTTTTGGTAACCTCATGGATGCGGGATTTTGCTCCATTTGCGGAGAAGAAAGTTTTGGAACTGGTACATTTCTCTGCTTTCTGATTGCTTGGTTTTTTTACTGGTTTAGTCATATTATCTCTCTTGAATGGGTATGTAATACTTTGTACAGGCTCGGATCATGTTCGTGAAAAAGATGGAATCTGGGCAGTTTTAGCTTGGCTATCTATTCTTGCTCACAAAAATAAGGATAACCTGTCTGGGGAAAAGCTTGTGACTGTTGAAGATATTGTTCGCCAGCACTGGGCCTCCTATGGTCGACATTACTATACTCGATATGATTATGAAGTAATTTTCTCATCTCTGTGGCCTTCGTCTCGTATTGTTATTGGTTGCAAACACCCCTCTGACTATGCCAAATTATTTCCTTAAGAACGTTGACGCAGGTGCAGCCAAAGAGTTGATGGCACATTTGGTTAATCTACAGTCTTCCCTTCCAGAAGTGAACAAGTAAGCCCCAAGAACAATCAGAGTATTTCAATGGCTTGTTTCCTCCTCTGTGCCTTTTTAAACTTGCAGGCTAAGGGTGTTTATTTACTCAGAATTGTGAAGGAAGTAAGACCAGATGTGTCCAATGTTGCAAATGCTGATGAATTCGAATATAAAGACCCCGTAGATGGTTCGGTCTCAAGCCACCAGGGCATTCGCTATCTGTTTGAAGATGGGTCACGATTGGTAAGCTTCTTCGAAGCTCAATTTCTAAGTCTCTGTAGTCTTGCAGATATTCATTGCATTTGTGTATTGTAATTTGTAACTAAGTTGCATCTTGAGTTTCATGGTACTTACTGAAATGTGCTTCGTTTGATGGGAATGTAGATTTTTCGTCTCTCTGGAACTGGCTCAGAAGGGGCTACTATCCGGCTCTACATTGAGCAATATGAGAAGGATCCATCAAAAACTGGGAGAGATTCCCAGGATGCACTTGCTCCTCTGGTGAGTTCGGCCGATCCTGACCGACTACTCCTTGAGTTCCTTCTTACGTTCTTCCCTTTTTTCATGGATCCTAATTCTACTGAACGAAATCAGGTGGCGGTTGCTCTCGCGCTCTCAAAGTTGGAAAAATTCACAGGTCGATCTGCTCCAACCGTTATTACATGAGAGGCATGTCTGTTGTCTCCCGATACATCACCGAATTGCTAGTTTTCTTGTGTAATTTTTGACTCGAAGAGTTACTGAAATAAGAACTCTACGCGAGTGTATTTGCCAGAAATGGGATTGTTGAAATGACGTACTACAGATTGGAGAATAAGGTCTCCTCTGCATGCGCTGTTCCTGAAAAAAGTCCTCAAACGTAGATTGGAGGCTCAAGGTTTGTCTTTATCATCGAGAGGTATCTCTATGAACTTATGCATCTGTTGTTTCATTTGGCTAATCCTTGCCCTGCGCCATTCGAAGTGATGCCTGTACTTGGTGTCGTTGATAAGGACTGTCCCCTTACCACCAGGTCCACCACCACCCCCTACAAAAAGTCAAAACCACTGAATCAACTTATTTCCATTTAATATTTCAAAAAAACAAAAAATATCAATCGTTATTTTATTGACTTAGTATAAAAGAATTACACTGTCCGCCATCACCATCCCACCATCACAAATAAAAATTATTGAATGGATCGATTCACTTTAATTTAATATATAGTTTATATATAAAAAATATATTTTCTCAATAGTCACTTTAACAAAAAAAACATTATAATTCTCTTTATTAATTTAATATTAAAAAAAACTACATTAGCAATAAAGATTTGTAGCTAGAAATTAATAATCTCAAAACTTATTTTCATATATGAACATTTTTCTTCAAGGAGAAAAGGGTTACTCATAAATTGGTGTATGGGACACTCAATCATGTTAGGCTTAATTTTGTCCCCCTTAATCCTTTCATTTTTTGAATCCGTATTAGAAAACGGGCAGACTTGAATTATAACACATATCATGTCATTGTCATATCAAAAGAAAGAAGACACTTTTGTCGATAAATTATTGATCCCATTACGAAACAATTGAGAAGATAAGACTATACACATGAAATTATGATCAATTCATTGTTCATCAGTCATCTTCGAAGGGGAATCAAAACTGTAAAAGTAGCGAGTCAAATCCACCAAACAAACCTCTAATTCTATCATAAAAACAAGCAAAATGAGACCGACACATCACTTCCAAGTGTTTGCGGGCGCAATCGATCAATCAATTCCAACTTAGTTCATCAATTCATGCCCAACCACATACCTAATTTTAAACGTACTATATATTTCAATGACAACACCTTTTATTCAATATTTACAATTCTCAACAATTAAGCCCAAAGGGTATATGTAAAATACACAGACACATTTACGGTGACACTTCAAGGCACGATCCTGAGTAACCACTAAAGCAAAAGGTATTACACCAACTGTATTAATGCAATTTCTCTATCTTACCTTAGGTGTGAAAACATTGAAACTGTGACATAGATACATTGGGTCAAGAATGTACGATGAGATTGGATTCATCAGAATTAGTCGAAGTGCGCGCAAGCTGGTTTGAACATGTGAGTTATAAAAACAAAAAGAAAAAGAGAACATAATGTGTATATACCGCACGATCACAATTACTAAGGTCCACCACGTCAATTGGTGGAGTTATGGGCAGTCCTATATATATATATAAATTAGAGGCCGGATGTGAATGGGACTCCGGTGGGGATCCATCTCTCTCCGTCCAAGAAGTTACCGACGGTGAAAATGCCAGCTTCGGTAGGATCGGTGAGAACATGGTACCCGGGCCAGTTGACCCTTCCCCCGGTGCTAGCACCGTCTCCGGTGTTCATGTACTCGGCGTAGTAGAGAGTAGAGAGTGCAAAGGACCCACTCCACGGAACCCAACCTTGAGGGTTGATTAAGCCGTCAAGCACGGACTTGATTATGACTGTCCTCGAGTATTGCTTCCATGGCCTTCCTAGGTAGGTCTTGAATGACCCTTCAACTGCTTTGAGGTCCGAGGCTGCTGTGATGTGTGAGTTGTGGATTACAATACCTGTTAATCATATATAAGTACTTAGAAAGTTTCATACGAGGGAGCACTTAAACTGCCTAAAATGTGGACCTCGTAGTTTTTGTTTATTTTTTGATGATCCGAACCGTTGGATGTGTTCAAAACGTGTTTTTAGGGGGTGGTGAAAATTTCAAACAAAAAGATGATTGGGAAGGGCTTCATCCGACCAGTTTTTGATAAACAATTTATCTGACGGTTTATAAATTTATCTGACGGCTCATAAAAAAGTGATCGGATGAAGGCCTTTCTGATCCTTTTTGCCGTGATTTTTTGCAAGGTCCCCCTAAAACATGTTTTAAGCACATCCAACAGTTCAGATTATCACAAAATAACCCATTTCATGGTGAAATGGTGAGGTCCGCATTTAAGCCCTCATTAGAAAGTTACTCTTTCTCTCTCTATATATATATTTATATAATATAGGAACACTTTTTTGAATTATAGACAAACAATTAATGATACAAGTTGTGACTAACATATTTTTTAGACCAATGATACATAGACATGTGTATTGATAAAGAGATAAGAGAAAGAAGAATTAAATAAGAGAAAGAAAGGTATGTGGGGAAAAGAGAGAATTAAAGAGGAGAAAGAGGAGGGAAGATAAAGAGTTATTTTTATTTTCTTTTTTTTTATTTTTAAAATGTTATATGGTCGATATTTTTTAATTTTTATTTTTTTTTCCGTGCGGTGCAGGGGTTATCCCTAATCTATATAATATATGAGCACTTTTTTAAATTGTAGACAAACATTGTACACAAACAATTAATGATACAAGTTGTGACTAATACATTTTTTAGACCAATGATACATGAGCATGTGTATTGATGAAGAGAGAAGGGAAAAAAGAATTAAATAAGAGAGAGAAAGATATGTGGGAAAAAAAGAGAATTAAAGAGGAGAAAAATGAGGGAAGATGAAGAATTATTTTTTATTATTTTTTTGTTTTTAAAATATTATATGGTTGATATTTTTTAATTTTTATTTTTTTCCGTACGGTGCACGGATTACCCCTAGTATAAGAATAGTTACCCATTTATTTAGCACTTAATATGAGATGGGTTAGTGCACAGTTTATGTTTTAAGTACAAAAGAAGCATTCGCGTGATAGAGTTGGTTACTTAAAGAGCAAAAATCGAGACATGTATATATATCTGGAGTACGTCATGGGATCGATTATGCAAAAATCATCATGAAACCACATAAATGCTTTTATTAATTTAACGTCTTCAACAAAAAGATGGATATCACTTATGTGCTTTTCTACGCAAAAAGTATTGAGAAAAAACAGAGAGGAGGATCAAGGACGAGGATGGGGAAGAAAAAAAAATCATCAAGTACGTCACTTATCTTTCTACAATATGTATTAAAGAACCCACATTATAGCATAAATAAAAATTTTTTGACAAAGGGTTCGTGAATATTACTAATTTATGCTACCGATTGCTTTCAAAATCAATAGATTTAAATTTATTGATTTTCAAAGTAGTCGGCAAAAACCTGTTTTTTTTTTTTTTTTTTGTTTTATTTTGTTAGTGTTTGGAGACAACCCATGAAAAATCATATATTATATTATAGAGATCAATCTTAGATTAATTTTAATGATTTGTACCGTGTCACATGCCATTGAAATAAGAATTGAAACATTAATTTTCTTCGAGTGACGGATCTTGAAGCAAATAAATTAATTTGTACCTTAGAGGTGAGTCATGTGTACCTTAGAGGTGATAATTTCTTTAAGGGTTGGAGAAACGTTATCTAACACAAGTTTGTTGAACGTAAACTTTCATTTGTTTTATGGATGACTATGCAACGGAATTAAGTTATAAACAAGAGATAATCTAAAAGGAGATATCGATTCTAGAGTTTGCCCCATCTGCCATCAGTGACCACAAAAGGACGGTGGATAGCAAGGGTCATATTGTGTAATGATTTTTTGAATATCCTGAATCATAAACTCAAAATTTAGAGTTTCAAATTGAATTTTCTCAATTTCTTTAGCTTATTATTACACAATATTACAATAACCTCATAATTATTTTAAAATTTATTAAAAACTAAAATTAGACTGTGAGTTCTACCCTAACACCTGTATAATTCTTTTATATATTGATCACTTCAAAGGAATTCAAACAATGTTTGCTTTCACACAATAAAGAATGTGACAATCGTCACCAAACCACCTTCTTTCAATAGGGATGACAATGAGTCTATTCGATTCGGGTATTGTCAAAATCATACCCGAAATCAAAAACCAAAACCAAAATCATAACTGAATCATTACCCATTCGGGTGGGTTCGGATATTACCCGAACGGGTAACCGTTTTAAAAAAAAACTAAAATGTAAAAAAAAAAAACTACAAGCTGTAAGCTGCAACGTTACCACTTACGAGCATAATTACAATGAAACTCAAAGTCTTTCAATAATCAAACCATCAAACTAAAAGTCTAACCTGCAGGCAACAAAAAAAAAATGATACGAGAGTTTCAGTCCACATTGCATCTCCTCGCACTTAATTTCTCTAGCTCATTCCCTCCCCCACATTGCTAGCTAGGTGAGTGATCCAGTGACAGGCAGAACAGCAGCTCCTAGGGGGAGAATAAAAAGAAGAGGGTAAGTAAGGGTTAGGTTAGAAATAGAAACTTTACAGATGATCATAATCAGTCACCGAGTAGTCACGGGTTGCGGGGAGAGAAAAAATGATTTTTTTTATTTTATTATTTATTTTGTTGCAAATTTAAAAAATTATTTTTATTATAATATATGGGTAACCGTTTAGTTTCGAATCGGTTCAAATAACGGTTCGGGTATCATCAAAATCATACCCATATCCATATCTAAAACCATACCCATATCCACGGGTAATGATTTGGATAAAAAAGATAGTTTCGAGTTGGGTACTCATCGATTCGATCCAAATTGCCATCCCTAGTCAAGAGATCGTTTTTGAGAAATTTTACTTCGTAAAGTGATAGATGAATCAGGTATCCAAAATTGTATACTTTTCATCTTAAGAGGCGATGGTATTTATAAGAGGATGGATCGATGTTTGCATTGAAGAACGGTTCTGCTTCTTTTGTGAGCATCCATATTACGGTGGATAAAAATTAGATGTTAATTTTTAGTCACTATAATTAAATTTTTTCACATATTTTTCCTATCTAACTTTTACTTAATGGATAAATAGTAACTATTAATGGACATGTTAAAGCTCACTAACTAAATTTAATGTTCTTTTATTTTATTAATTATATTAAATATTATATTT
>JAOWBR010158547.1:0-21773 GCA_028571145.1 Dionaea muscipula
TTTCATGTCATGAGTCAGCCCATGATATGCTAAGTCATACTTTAAAGTCCCCTTTAAGTTCCTTATGGTATTCCCCTTTTCCTATTGAATTGCAGATATTCCATTACTTCACATCTTCTTATAAATGCATTAGTTCCATTTCGTGTGTCCATACCATCTTAACCGTGACTTCTCATCTTATCCTCAATCAGTGTCATTCCAAATTTCTGTCATATAACCTCATTGTGAATCCCATCTTTTCTAGTATATCCTCCATCCACCACATCATTTTCATCTCCGCCACAATCATTTTTTGCACATGTTCCCGTTTAGCTGCCGAACACTATGGCATACAACATTGTTGGGCATATAGTAGTTCTACAAAATTTTCCTTCAAGCTTAAGATGCACTCTCAAATCACACAGTATCCTAGAGGTGCTCCTCTATTTCAACCAACCAGTATAATCCTATGGCTAACATCCTCATCAATCCTCCCTAATTTTGTTCTTCAAACCAAGACACTTACAAGAATCTAACTTAGGTAGACTTTCAGTTCCCAAAATCACAACACCAACATTTTTGCGACCACTTTTATTGAAACCACATTCCATATATTTCGTCTGGTCCTACTAAGATTTAATCCTTTTCATTCTAAAGACTCGCTCCAAGCTTCTAATTTAGCATTAACACCTCTAATATCATCCACCAAAACAATGTCATCAGCAAAAAGTAAGCACCAAGTCACCTCGTCTTGTATACATCTAGTTAATCAATTTATAATCAATGCGAACAAATAAGGGCTTGAAGTTGATACCTTATGCAAACCAACCTTAATCAGGAAGTTTTAGTGTCTCCACTATGAGTTCTCAAAGTACTTGCCCCTTCATACATGACGTGCACAATTTCAATATATCTACTATGAAATCCTTTATTTTCCAGAGTTCTCCAAATCACATTTCTAGGAATAGAGTCATCAGCCTTTACTAAGTCAACAAAAACCATATACAAATCCTTCTTTTGCTCCCTAAAATGCTCCATCGCACATCTCAAAAAGTCAATAGCTTCAATTTTCGACCTACCAGGCATTAATCGAAATTGGTTGTCACCTTAGCAACCTTTCTCAACCTCTTCTCAACCAAATTTCTCACACAACTAAATACAATGGCTCATAAGAATAATTCCTTAATGATTTAAGCAGTTTTGTGTGCCCCCTTATTCTTATAGATTGGAAGTAGCTATTATGAGTAAAATGTTTCCGTTGTACTATTGAATCTCATCTCACCTTTGCCTGCTTGTTATTGAAAATTGTATGTGTTGACACCCATTCCCAACCAAAAAGCTTACAGTCCCTCAGAAAACATTCATGTTGTTTTCTTGCAAATGAGATTCATTCTAGCAGCTACATGGTTGAAGAATAGCTTGCATATCTTATGGGTGGAAAAAAGGAGAGGAAGAAAAGAAAAGAATAGAAACCATGATATCCACAGCTTTATGTTAGTCCATACATAGCATGTCTAGAATCTTAACTACGAGTTAACCGTTAGTTCTCTCACATTACTGCTGCAGGCTGTCCACAAATACCATGCGCAAACACTGAATGAATCACCAAGGGATGCAATAAGAGAAAGGAGAGACTCCCTACATTCCTGGTGTATACATTTACATATGCAGATACAACTGAGTACTGAGTGTATCAATTCATGAAATGTCTTGAGAGTATGTATTAAAGCTTCAGTAAACTCTCTAGTAATGATAAATTGTAACTTCTTGAAATCCCATCCAATATATTCTTGTTAAGAAAAATAGGGTAATCTTAATAGATAGGATTAATATTTAAGATTGAGTATCTTGTTTTATTGGTAGAATAATCTTTTCAGCTTTCTTAGCCTATATATAGTCTACTTGTGTATAGGTTTTGATATACTTTTGATCAATAATAAACCCTAGTTCTCTCTCCTCTTTTGTTTCTTGAGATTCTATCACAATTCTCACTCAGGAAAAAGACACAAGAACCTCTATGTTCAGGTCAAGGACTTTCCAGAATAGAATAGTCATTTTACGAGACTCAAGCTAGAAGCCAAATACATTTATCAAATACTAGGACACGCAACAGAGAAAAAGGAAAGCAAAGCAAAGCAACTAATTAGACAATTCATACTTCTGCAAATGGTGCAAGAGTCTTTTGCCATCTGGATCATAGTCTTCTATTGCTCTGTACAAGGTTCCATCTGATATTTCACGAGCAGAGAAGGATAGTTGTATTGGCAGACCACATTCCATGCTAGAGTTTAACTGTGTTATTTCACTGACAGTCGGGTATGCAGCGTTTCCAGCCACTAGATCAAAATGGAAAAGTCTCATGAATAATACCAATTATAAAGAAGAGAAGCCTCGTCAACAAATAAATGATCTTCTTCTATTCCAAAACTTACTAGTCATCGAAGAGATCTCGATGTTAATTATGTTTGTAGGCCACCCTGAGTAGTTCGACTTAAATTCCTTTTCATCGCAACGAAATGTGTGATGGACTTCCTTACCCTTCTCAATGAAGTGTTTCCAGTACTTGTTATCTGCCCTGCAATACTTCGAAAATGGCATCATCCACAGTGATGAAGCAAATGAATTGAACATTAAACGGGCCGTTCCCTGCTTGATACATCGCATGTTCAGCAATTGTCATAATATATTTTAGCACAATAAAACAACTTTATCTAGAGAAGAGACCAGTTAACCAATGAAGAAACTCCTGAATTTGTAGTAAAGTTGAAGCATATTAACATCCTCTAACAAGATAAAAAAATAAATGAGTTGACTAAAACAGAAGTCAAAGCTTGTTTACCTAGACATCATAAAGAATTCGATTTTCCAATCAAGATATAACATAAAACAGTGCAAGAAAAAACAAAATATTTGTTGCAAATTCTTCCATTTTCATATATTTGGGCCAGTAACTGTAAGTTTCCACTTGTGATACTGATGAGGAAGTACAGAAACTCATCCCGAAATCATTGACCAACTTGAATTAATAAAAAAAAAATTCCTTGGACCCTTTTTCTCTGCAGACAGAGTACAAATGGAGTTTACAAATCCTATGCTACACATAAAGATAGAAAAAGACAAAGATAAAAAGTATGTAACCTACTATGCTAAGTGTTGTGATATTTGTTGTGGCATTTTTGGAGTAATGAATTGAGAGTGGCCCATTGTGAGTGGCCCATAGACTAGGAATATATATGTGTGTGTCATTGATGAATGTAAGTTTTTTGACCTAATTGAATGAGAAACAACATGATATCAGAGCTCTTTTGGAGGACCCAGCCACACACCATCAGCCACTCAAAAACACTGTTCACCGCCACCACTTAGCAGCTCACCACCATGTCACCGTCGCCGATTACCCAAATCCGACACCAAATCTGAGCAGCCCAAAGGCCGGCGCCCACCAGTGTGGGTGACCCACCGGCGGCGGCAGCAGCTTCGGCAGCTGCAGACGACAACAGCACCGCCAGCCACCGTGGAAACCTAGGCTGTTGAGCCGTATCTTTTGCTTTTCTTCAGGGTTTGACCACCTAAGGTGGTAGAGGACACCGAGTTGCCCACCGTGGACCTGGCCAGCTGCCTTCCCGCCACCGCATGCGCCTCCACGCGTCGCCCAAGGCCGCCGCGCGTGGGCCTCACACGCCGCCTCAAGCGCCGATGTCGCCTCCTCCGATCAGAATGATATCCTTCTTGAGCTGGTCCGTTCATTCTTCCCTTATCCCTACCGATTCCTACCTGATTATACATTTCCAAAGTTTGTTCGACTATATGTTCTAGTTTGGAGAATTTGGAGCAGTTTTTTCTATCATGATGCATTTACAGCCTGTTATTGTTTGTTTAAGGCAACCTCTTTATCTGTTCTGAGCTCGTATGGGAAATATTGTTGTGAGCTCCTTGTCTCCTTTGTTAGTAACCATGGTCAGTTCTTCCGAAGCTAGTGAGTCCAAGTTTGTCATCTCGGAAGTTGTTCCTGTCACCACCAAGCCCATTGATCAACGCTTGGATGGCTCAAATTACTTTCATTCGAAGAGGCTAGTCCTATTTGCTATTCGGGATATGGAATTGGAGAGTCACATTACTGAAACGAGTCCTACGAAGCCATTTCAGGCTAAGTTATGGGAGAAAGATGATGCCCGTCTCTACACTAAATTGATTAACTCGATGGAGCCTCAAGTCTTTGTTTTGGTTTCTCATTGTGATATGGTTAAAGAACTTAAGGACTATTTAGTTATTCTATATTTTGACAAGGACAATATGAACCGTTTATATGATATTTGTCAATCTCTGTTTCGTCCTCACTAGGGGAATTTATTATTGAGTGACTACTTTGCTTCTTATAAGAAATTGTCTGAGCAGTTTAATGTTCTGATGCCGATTACTGCAGATGTGTCCAAGATGCATGAGCAGTTACTTATTATAGCTTTCCTTAGTGGTCTACCTTTAGAGCATGACTCTGTTCGGTCTCAGATTTTGGCTAGTCGGAAGACTTCTTTGACTGAGGCCTACTATCGGGCCAATCGAGCTATTCGGCCTCAGCCTAGCCTCTCCCCTGATGGTGTTGATCATTCTGCTCTTGCAAGTTCTACTGTCTCCTGTGGTCGTGGTGGGGGGGGGGGGCAGTCACCGTTTCTGTTCACATTGTTAGGTCGCTAGTCATGTTCTTGAGTGATGCTGGCAGCTCCTTCCTCCACCTCTAGTAGTGCCTCACACAGTCGACCCATTTGCTCCCACTGCAAGGTCCCAGATCATACTAGAGAGAGATGTTGGCAGCTACATGACATACTTCTTGCTTCCCGATCTGCTAACATGGCATCTGGCACGGATTCTTCCCCGATGATTATATCTCCTGCTTCACCACTGCATGTCAGCTTCATTGTCGTTTGGGCCATCCGACGTTGTCTAGTCTTAAGCGTCTATGTCCTGAGGTCCATACTTTATCTGAGTTGTTTTGTGAGTTCTGTTAATTTGCCAAACATCATCGTGTCCCACATACATCTAGAGTCCAGAAACAAGCTTTAGCTCCATTTCAGTTAATTCATTCTGATGTTTGGGAGCCATGTCCAGTCGAGTCCAAATCCGGGTTTCGGTATTTTGTCTCTTCTATGGATGATTATTCAAGAATGTCATGGGTATATTTAATGAAAGATCGTTCTGAGTTATTTTTTTATCTTTACTGCTTTCCATACTGAGATTTACACTCGGTTTTTCATATCTATTCTTACCTCCCAGAGTGACCATGTTCGAGAGTATTTCTCATCTCTGTTTACCTCCTTTATGACTTCCCATGGGATCATCCATGAGTCTTCTTGCCCAGTTACACCAACCCAAAATGGGGTAGCCGAGTGCAAGAATAGTCACTTACTAGAGGTCGCTCGTGCTCTTATGTTTCAGATGTGAGTGCCTAAGATGTTCTGAGGTGAAACAGTTCTAACCGTCACATATCTGATTAATCGGATGCTTTCCTCTGTTCTTGCGGGAGGTATTCCCTATTGTGTCCTCTTTCCTAATACCTCTCTTTATCCTCTTCATTCCCTTCCACTCCCTGTTTTTGGGTGTACTTATTATGTTCGTAATATTCGTCCTCACCTCACTAAACTTGATCCCAAGTCCTTGCGCTGCATCTTTCTTGGATACTCCCACACAGAAGGGATACCACTACTATTCCTCCGAGTTGCATATTTATCGATGTTATGTTTTATGAGTCCACCTCCTTCTCCACCTTGTCATTTTCTGCTCCATTTCCTTCCATTGATGAAAGACTAGGCTATGTGATAGTGCATCGTTCCATCTCATCCTCCGACCGTCCTCCTCCGCCACTTAAAGTATATGTCTATGGTCCTCGGTGTGTGATCTCTTATGGTTCTCCTCCTCTTATGGGTGATTCTCCTACCGTAGCTGCTCCTGAGCCGACCTTACCGATGACTCTAGTCCTGATTCCTCATAACAGGATCTCTTGCCCTCTGCCTCTTCTGATCTGGATGCTCCTATTGCCTTGCCGAAGGGTCGTAGTTGTGCTACTTATCCTCCATTTGTCCATATCTCCTATGTTAGTGTCTCTTCTTCCTTACAGGCTTTTATCTCTCATTTGGACTCTCACCCTGTTCCTCGATGCTTTTCTGACTCTCTTATTCTGGATAGCAACAGGCCATAGGCTAATCATACATGGGATCTTGTGCCTCTGCTCGTGGGGAAGAAAGCTATTAGCTACAAATGGGTCTATGTTGTGAAGGTAAATCCTGATGGCTCTGTTGCTCGGCTTAAGGCTCGTTTGGTTGCCAAAGGCTATGCTCAAATCTATGGGATTGATTACATAGACACCATTTCCCCTGTTGCTAAGATGACTTTTGTCCGTCTTCTGATTTCTCTTACTACTTCCTCGGAGTGGCCTTTGCATCGGCTTGATGTGAAGAATGTCTTTCTTCATGGGGATCTACTTAAGAAAGTTTATATAGAGCAACCTCCTGCCTTTGTTACTCAGGGGGAGTCGTCGAGTCATGTCTACCAGTTGAGGAAGTCGTTGTATGGGTTGAAACAATCACCCAGAGCATGGTTTGGCCGATTCAGTTATGTGGTGATAGAATTTGATATGCAGAAGTCCGCAAAGGATCACTCAGTTTTCTATAAACATTCTAGTACTGGATGCATTCTTTTAGTTGTTTATGTGAATGATATTGTTATTACTGGAAGTGATATACAAGGATTACATCACTAAGGTTTTCTTGTAAAAGCAATTTCAGACTAAGGATTTGGGTGCAGTCATGGGATCTTTCTATCTCAGCGTAAGTATGCACTTGACCTTCTATAGGATATGGGTATGATCGATATCAAGCCAAGTGATACTCCTATGCTCCCTGGAGTAAAACCCATCCCTGAAGAAGGTGACGTGTGTAAGGAGCCTGATGAGTATAGAAGATTGGTGGGCAAGTTAAATTATCTCTCTATTACTCGACCGGATATTGCCTTTTCAGTCAGTGTTGTCAGCCAATTTATGTCGGACCCTCGGACATCTCATTGGGAGGTTGCAGTTCATATCCTTCGATATATTAAAGGGCATTCGAGTAGGGGGTTTATTCTATAGTGATCATGGACACCGATGCATAGAGGGTTTTTCAGATGCACACTGGGCAGGCTCACCATCAGATCGGAAATCCACTACCGAATATTGTGTCTTTATTAGTGGGAATCTAGTTTCAGTAAGAAGCAACCCGTTGTCGCCAAATCAAGCGCGGAGTCTGAATATAGGGCCCTGACCCATGTTACTAGTGACATGTCATACCCCCGCTAGTTACTTGAGGAGTTGAAGTATCCAGCTCCATGACCTACCTAACTTTGATGTGATAATCAGTCTGTTATACAGATTACATCCAATTCAGTTTTTCACGAACGCGCCAAACATATCGAAGTGGACTGTCATTTTAAGAGAGAAAAGTAACATGACGGCGATATTGTGTTGAATCATGTTAAGACTCGAGATCAACTTGGGGACATCCTTACCAAGCCTTTACTAGGAAATCGGGTCAACTTTATTTATAACAAATTGAGCATGATCAATATCTATACTCCACCTTGAAGAGGAGTGTTGTGGTATTTTTGAAGTTATGAATTGAGAGTCTGACCCATTGTGAGTGACCCATTGTGAGTGGCCCATAGATTAGGAATATATATGTGTGTCTTTGATGAATGTAAGTTTTTTTACCTAATTGAATGAGAAACAACACTAAGAAACATAAAGAAGGGGCACTTGCCCCCTTTCCTCCAAAAAAAAAAAGAAAAAGTGGAAACGTAAAAGAATCTAACTGAAGGAAAAGAAAATATGGAAACTAGCTGATGTTGACAACTCGAAACTCCAGCACATCTTAGCCAACAGGATATACTCAACCACCACCAAAAATATGAAACCTCCTAAGAACTTGGAACTTATCATTTATTCCCCAGTTAAATCCTCTATGACAAATAGAGAGAATCCTCCCACTATCCCTGAAAGCAAGACTTTTATCATCGATAGAAAACTAGAAGTAGAAGAAAAAGGGTTGAGGTGAATCCCTTTTCTTCTACATAATCTAATGGCTTAACCCACTACAAATCTATAACTCTTCTCTGTCCTTTCCCCTTTATTCCTTTTTGTCATCATCCAAAATGAAATACTCACTATCCACAATCCTGTTAACCAAAATTACAAGAGATACAAGCAGCCAAAAGGAATCTTGAGATGTTAAGCATAGTCTATAAACAAGTCAAATTGCAGGACAAGTAACAAAAGCTTCTAGGCTGCCTATTAATTCTCATGACCCAAGCATCTCATACTTCTAACTATCGAGTATAATAAATAGCTAAGTGTGTAAGATGGAACTAATTGAGTAGTGGACATCGAACTCGGAACAAAGTAGACATCCCAGATCAAGATGTATCTAAAGATTTGAGACGGTTAAAACCCTGGCCCTGGAAACACCATCTAAGAGTAATGTTTTTGGTGATGAAGGATAGGATATGATAGTTTAAGAAGTCCCTATCATTTTATTTTTTTTTTCCCTCATGGGTTATGAAGTAAGGAAACATTAATTGGAAATGAGGAAAAAGTTTCTGAAAAAAAGAAAAGGAAATGCTAAGAAACTCTTTCGAATTTCCGATACATTCCTGAGAGCTTTCAAACAGTATCAGTTTCTGAAACATGAAACATGATACCTTATGTTATTCAAATTCCCACGCTTATAGGTTTAAACATCCATCATTCTTGAGCAATTTATTAATTTTTATCTCCATTTTTGGCCAAGAGGTAAGTTTTATTTCCATCTTCTTTTATAAGGAGAATATAATTTTGCTGCATTTTTCTGAAATTCTGGAAGTAGACACAAAAATGAATTTAGAAACTTCGGTTTTTTTTACTAGACAGATGATTGATTGATAGCTCGTGAAAAGCAGAAGTACAAACACAACTGCTAAACATGTGTCAAGAGTTTCAATAAGCACCATCAAAGCTCACCAGACACAGAGAAAATAAAGCTAAACAAAAAACTGTAAGTAAAACATCAGCACACTGCAAAAATTAAAATAGCCACAAAATTCAGTGCAACATCAATCATTCAGCTACTTTCTTAATCAACACTTCTCAGATCATGCAATTGTTATAAAGAGTTTGGCTTACCAATGGGGCAATGGTCACAGATTTTAATGTCTTGAATAAGTGAAAGGCTCACAAATGAATGGAAGCAAAGCGGTAAATGAGAAATACTAAGGAAAACAATGTACATATAAATTCTATTAAGTAGAAAGGTAAAAGGACATTAAGCAACCTCAGATATTGGAACACCGAAAGTGCTTCCAAAAAGTGTTGCCTTGACTGAATCACTTGCACCTAGCAGAGGGGCTCCTGAAGCAGAAGAAAGCAAAATACATTAGATGCATTAAATTCTCTAGTCCACAAATGGAGAAATAGTTTCAGAAAGCATACCAACAGCAAAGTATGCATGAATGTGTTCATCAAGCCAATGGATATATAGCTTAGGAGCTATTTCAAGCTTTAGCCACTCCAAGAAGTACCGAAAGACGTTATTACCAAGTGAATGAGCAAAAACTAATGAGGGGCCGCCACGAAGCTTATGAGCAGTCTCAAATGTCAGCCTACAACACCACCGAAATCGAGAAAGAACCAAAAGAAAATGAGTCACCCACTGCCCCCTTGAACATCACTTAAATGTAATGAGACATGAGATAAAAAAAAAGAAAACGCGTTGTTTATTCTGCATGGTTTGATTTCCTAGTAGGGGCCCAAATCGGGACTCAAGGTCCTCTGTCCCCTTTGTATGTCCCCTTTTATGCCCTTTCCCATTAATTTCTGTCAAAAATAGGAAGGGCATCTGGAAGGAGGCTCGCATAGGGGGCAGGGGATTTGGATTCCAACACCTAAGCCCTAACTCAATATATTGGTACATCATAAAGAGCCATGTTTTTATGAAGTTGTCTAGTTTATAGAGTTATTGTATCTGTGATTCATACTATGACATTTTGTCAAAGAAGTTCAAGGGATAATATTAATGTGTCAACAAGTTTATTCCGAGAAGGCCATGAAAGTTATTTATCTTTTAGCATATCATGGAGCAATTGAAACAAGGAAAGGAGGACCTAAACATGGTGCTTATTGATAGGAGATAATCGTTTTGTGACACTGACTACATGAGAAAACATGTAGAGGATCATTACTCTCCCAATTAACTTAGTTTGCATCCCTAGTAGCTTTGCTCAACTTGTCTAACATTTATAAGCATGCTAAAGACATGGATGAAGCAAAAGATCAAAATGTTAGGATGGCATCATAAGCATCGGGTAGTCATTGGCTCCACAGAAGCTTAACAGTAGGCTGATGAATGAGAGTGGTTGTGATCTCAAGCGCCATCTGTTCTAGAGGCGCATACGAAGTCGAGCATCAGTTTGTTTCCAAGTCCTATAGTCATTTGCAGCTTTGGTCTTATCTAGAGAATCATCAGTGAGATGAGCATCTAAACTATAGCCCTCTAAGTAAGTTTCGATAGTGTGCGACCATTAAGCAAAATTCTTCGAGTTCATGCGAACTGAAGTCATAGAGGAAGTGTCAGATTTCCAATCCGTAGAGAGAATTATGCTTTTTGAAAGCCAGGGTCACCCATCACAATCAAGTAGACATAAGAATGCTCAAAGAAGAGAATAGAACCCCAAGAAATAAGCCACAACCCAAGACATGGTGAAAACAAACATCAAAGGCTTCAAATGCCAAACAACACCATCAACTGATAGAAACAGAGGATAAAAATGGATCTAGAAGAGCAAAAACAGCATGCTGAAGTTTTTGGTCTAACGCACGGTGGTGTGTGGGTGTGTGGGCGTATGGGTGCGTGACGACGGCACGTGGGTGCCACACGTAGGAGAAGAAGTGGAGCACGGCGGCGCATCGGGCTCTGGACAGCGGTGTGCTTCCAGAGGGTGGGGCGACTTAGGGTTCCCGACAATCCTATGGAGGTCGTTTGGTCAATGGGTGAGTGATTGGGAAATAAAAGGAAAGAGGTTGTGGGCGGTTTTAGGGCAGAAAATTTCAAGGTGTATGGGTGGTTACTAGAGGCTAGGGGCAGCAGGAGATGTGTCGACGGCGTCTAGGTAGGTCGAAGAAGGTCGTCAACGGTTGAGTGGTGGTCGACGGCGGCAGCAAAGGATGGTGGAAGAGTGGAGGTTCAATCCATGGCTGTGGAGGTTCAATCCATGGTTCTGATACCATATAAGCTAAAATGAGGAGAAAAAGTGTCTAGGTGAACCCACATATCATATATAGAGAGAGAGAGAATAATACAAGGACAAAAATACCCTTAATGGGCTACACTCAACAGAGGAGATAAGCTAAAATGAAGCATAAGGTTTCATAGTGGGTAGTCAGGGTCCATGTCATAGAGGGTAATAACAGAATCCCTACTTTGTGGCAGGTTTGGTTTAGTTTGATCATGCTATTTTGTTTGCTCTAATGTCACTATTTAGATCTAAATATCCAATGGGATACACAAAAAGAAAGGGCATCTCCAATCTTCTTTTAAGATTCACAATTGAAGTCCATATAATGTTCTCAGTTTACACAAAAAAAAAACTTAAGTCCTAAATTCTATTTGTTCTATTACCTCTTAAAACTTCGATAACTCTTAAAATTTGACACCTTGTTTGTGCTCAATTATAAAGTTCTTAAAACTTCGACATTTCAGCTCTGTTCAGATGATCCTGCAGTAGCTACCTAATTTTCTCTTTCTATGGAAAATGCATAAATTTGAAATTTTATCCTTAATTACATTGTCTTTTCTAAAAGAAAAACAACTTCAAATGTCTTTACGTACTAAAAAGGACTGCAAACGGACAACACCAACAGCATTGCCATAGAAAATTTTTAATTTTGAACTCTTAAAAACTTCTCAAATCTTACTTTCCAGCATGAAAAACACCTCTAAAGTTGCCAACTGAAGTCCAACAACAATAAATAATTTAACCTGCTAAGGCGGGTCTATACTAAGACACCAATCTCCTATCTTGTGTCATACCTTTGTCAGATCATAGTAGGTCATGTCATACTTTTACCGTTTCCTTCAAGATCCTCCTAGGTCTACCTCTTCCCCTCTTGAGTAGCAACCTCTTCTATTACTTCATAACTTCTTCCACGTGCATTAGAAGGTCTTTGTTTCACATGTTCATACAACATTACAACCTTAATTGTGCCTATTTCTTCTTGTCATCCATTGGTGCCACTGAATGTTTTGTTGTATGTTGTGGCAGATATTTTCATTCCTAGTACATCCATACATGACATCAACATTTTCAACTCCATCAAACTCAATTTGTGTACATGTTGTCACTTGTGCCCAACAGTGTGTACTATATATTGTGGTAAGGATAATATTACTGTAAAATTTATATTTCATATGTACTCTATGGTCACATATTACTCCTTAAGTGCTCTTCCGTTTTTTGATCCTATAGGTAATATCAACAATCAATCCTCTTACCTTTTTATAACATTGAACCAAGATACTAGGATGAATTTCTCCGGGATTACTGCAATGCATTGGTAGTGAATATCAGAATAGGCACCCCACACACACGCGCACACACCCTCCCAGAGGGAAGAGGGCTCTCTACCATTGTTGATTGGATCTAAGGGGATGTTCAAATGGACAAATTTGTACGGCAAAAGAGTTCTTTGTCATGGAATTAGACATGCTATTAATGTCAGCTTATGTGTCAATTGTATCCTTAGCCTTTGGCTAAGCTAATGTTGATCAATTGATTTTAGTCATCAAATAAAGACTACCCTAATGAACAATAGAGATGTGGCAAGGAGTCTTTCAATAGGATATCCCCCCCAGCCTCCTCCTTTCCCCCACCACCTCTCTCTCTCTATAGATATGTGACAACTGACAAGAAGTCTTTCAATAGGATACCACCCCCAGGCCTCCTCTCTCTCTCTCTCTCTCTCTCTCTCTCTCTCTGTGCACACATTAGTGAAGCATAAAGTTGACATCCATTTAGAACTTTAGACTATTAAAAGTATGCAAAAGAAGCAATGTTGGTCAGATACAAACTTTAATTTGTGGAAATAAAGGTCACGCGCCTCGAGCTTTGATGGTGGCAATCTCCAATCATAAGGAACAGCAATGATTGCATTAGCCTCTATACCAAATTCAACACACCATTTAACCCATTCTTTCCACACAGAAGAGAGGGGGCCTGAAAAACAGAGAAAGAAGTGCATTTAAGAGTAATGTTAAACCAATAGAGTTTGTTTACCGAAATGCAGCAAAATTTAAACCAACAAGAGCATCATTCTTAAGTACACTCTATACTTGTACTCATCAAATCATTTAGCAAACAGCTGAAACAATGAAAGTTTAGCACTGGCTTTCCATGCAGTCAAAAAGGACCACAAGGTCCCACAAGATCTTTTGGTGGGGCGGGGATCATGTGCACGAAACAAAACTTTGGGTACCTGTTATATAACCCGGATCCAACTCTGTTATGGCAGAAAGACCACTATCAGGCCTTGACTTGCATTCAGGGTGATCTGTTTGATTGTAAGGGTCCAGCAACATGCACTTTAGCCAGCAATTTACAGCAGATAGAAGCTGCATAAGAATGATTCAACGACTTCAGACCACTCATTGTAGGAATCTTGTGTCTATTCTACATATTTAAAAACAGCAAAATTCATCCAAATAAAGCTTATGAAATGAACAGAGAAATTCACCCAGAAATAATAGATGACTAAACATTCGAGACTGAACCAATGAGACTGATTAGACCAAAGTTAACACTTGGATTATCAGAAACCAGTGTGGAGAGACATAATAATAGCTGAATGATGAAGATTTGACAAGTTCACTTGCAAAAAACCCTCCAAAATTCAGGGTCGGGTGAAATTTTACAACTATAATATCACTGACAAACTCATGAAGTCTAAAAGATGTGAAAAGGAAAAGCTCCAAGACGCACAAATTCTCAAAATTCTGACAAAATGATACAGCCCTGAAAATGAAAAGCCATAGTTCAAAGTATGATCAAATATGAGTATCTGTTCTGTAGGATCAGCTTCATGGAGCTTTCCCTTTCATTTTCCAACTAGAGCTCTTTCAGAACAATATGAGAAAACATAGCCTAAGACAATCTAAAGCTAGGACTCTGAATAGATTCCTGTGTGATTTAACTTGCACAAATGCATTATATAGGCAAAACCAAATTAATAGACTGCACAAACAGAAGCGAAAATCAAAATTCATACCACCAATCACCAAAGTCATGATCAAGCAACATACATTTGCTTGCCCATACATTTAATCACAGCAAATGCAACAGATTTATAAGGATTTGGGTAATCCGCATAAACTTAATGCATGGAATTGCAAACGAAGAGCATTGCCCATACATTTGCTTGGGCAACCTCTTTTATTCTCTATTTGCACGTCCAATGAGTATGTGGGTACACATGTACAGGAATGAGAATGGAGATTATGGAACCAATGCTATAAAAAATGAAGCCACTCTAGCTGTATTCTTTCATTTTTCTTTTCCTTATGTTTTCGAGTTGTTCCTATCCCTTCCATTCCCATAAACAAGAAATCTTCCTTAATTACTCTGTACAAGCACTCATTCACAATAAGAGTAAAATCACCATAGTTTGCTGAGTCTCATTTGAGGAGGAAAACTCAATCAAAAAGAATATAAACCAAGATTGCCCAAGGAGTAATAGATAAGTTACAAAGCAAGTAAATATAGAGATGAAACCACCGCTAGTCCAAAAGGCATGGCATAACTTTTAAGTTTCTCTACATTAAATATCCAAAAGCATTCCCCAACAGATCCGTCGGCAATAGCATACAAAAACCGAATACTGCTATACATCAAATAGCTATACCATATATGGTGTTCATGGATGTACATCATGTCACAAGGGCAGGATATATTAGGGGAGAATATATTCTACAATCAGCCTATCAACTCTGTTGACCAGAGTGATGAGCGTGTAAGAGAGCTGGCTTGCTGTGCATATATAATGCGTGTGTAGTTTTCCTTAAAAAGCTATGTAATTATAGAGAAAGCTAGGAATAAGGGATGACCCTCCTCCCTTAATATACTTTCCTTGTATACTTTTTGAATTCTCTATCTAATAGAGTGAGAGCAAAGGAGCAAGGGCCCTATTCTTTCCATCTTGACATGGAATCAGGGCCTCCCTCTTAGACCTTTTCCTAGTTTTCTTCGTCAGCACTAGCTCTTGTTGTTTTTGGTGATTTTCGGGCGGTATCTTACATTTCTAGTCTTTTGACTGTTGTTCCAGCATCTCAGTCCTTGTCTAGATATTTTTTTCATTTCCCTCAAAATCCCCATCCTAATGGAGAAGCATGAAGCTATCTGCATCAAGTTCACAGTGAAAAAATAAAACATTCTGCTTGGGCTTTTCAATTCCTGACCCCCCTCGAAGGCAAAAAAATTGTGGAGTTATATTGATGGTTTTATGCCGCTTCCAGGGAGTGACAACAATGAGAAGAGGGCTGAATGGATCATTGCCGTTGTCAGGATTCGTTCCTGGATTCTCAGATCTGTTGACCCTAATCTGGTTTTGAGGCTTCGTCCCTATCCCCTAGTTTTCTTTGACAACACTAGTTCTTGTCTTTTTTATGATTCTCGGGTGTCATCTTAGATTTATAGTCTTATGACTCTTGTTCCAGCATCTCAGTCCTTGTCTATATATTTTTTTCCTTTCCCTCGAAATCCCCATCCTAATGGAGAAGCATGAAGTTATATGCATCAAGTTCACAAGAAAAAAATATTTTGCTTCGGCTTTTCACTTCCTGACCCTCCTCGAAGGCAGAAAATTGTAGGGTTATATGGATGGTTCTGTGCCGCTTCCAGAGAGTGTAAACAGTGAGAAGAGGCTGAATGGATCGCTGCAGATGTTGGGGTTCGTTCCTGGATTCTTGGATCTGTTGACCCTAATCTGGTTTTGAGTCTTCGTCCCTATCCCACTGCCAAACAAATGTGGGAATACAAGAAACTTGTGTCCAATCATGACAATAGTGCTAGACAATTTCAGCTTGGGTTGGAAATTGCCAGTTATTCTCAAGGAAATTTGTCCATCCAAGATTATCACTCAGGTCTACCCAATTTGTGGACTGAGTATTTGGGTCTTGTGCAAACCAAGCTTTCTGCTGCGGGCTTGGCTGTTGTGGAACAAGATCATGCCACTCGACAACACGGCCAGTTCCTCATGTGATTGCGTCCTGAATTTGAACCGACCTGATCTGCTTTGCTGAACAGGGAGGTTCCTCGATCTCTTGATATCTGTCTTGGTGAATACTGCTTGCAGAGCAAAGGGGTTTTAATCAAGCATTCTTAGAGAAAGATGTCAGCACCAATCCTGCAGTGGCCTTTGATGCGCAAGGACAGCCAAACGAAGGGGCATGAGTGCTACAACAATTTGTAGCAAAGAATATGGCCATATCGCAGTCAATTGTCCCAAGAAAACTTGTACTTACCACAAGAAGGATGGTGACATCATCAAGGCTCGTCCCACAAGACCTTCTAACCGCAAGCCAAAGGCTTATTACGCTTCGGTTGAGTCCATGGCCTCTTCGGCTCCTTCTCTTGAGGCATCCTCTGCATCTGTTTCGTGCATGAGTCCAGACATGGTGCAACTGATGATTATCTCAGCCTTTTCTGCACTAGGTCTTCAAGGTAACATCCATGATCCTTTTACATCTTGGTTACTTGATTCGGGTGCCTCGAATCACAGGACTAGAACCTCTGGTACACTTCAAAGTATTCGAAAGTATGATGGTAATTCTCATATTCAAACTGGTAGTGGTATTACAGTTCCTATAACTGCTATTGGGGATATTTCTGCTACACTCAAAGATGTCCTTATATCTCCGGGGTTATCTGCAAATCTCCTCTCTGTTGGACAATTAATTGACAATTGTGTTGTAGTTTTTTCTCATAATGGATGTGTGGTACAAGAGCAGGAGTCGGGCAAAGCGATACCCGAAGAGGCCAAAGACTAGGAGATTATTTTCTCTTCAGGTCACTCCAAAAACAAAACCTCCTAGTGTGTTGTCTTTCTTTCCACTACAGTTTGTAATAAGGGTGAGGTTTGGCACTGATGTTTGGGCCATCCAAGATGTTCTGAATTATTTGTTGAAATCTAGAACTATGGGAAATAAAGATTCTTGTTTGATTGTTCTTCTTGCAAACTTGGTAAAAGTAAGACTCTCGTTTCCATCAGACAGTAGTCGAGCAGAAAAATTATTTGAGGCTGTCATTGGAATAATGGAAAAGCTTAATTCATTCATTGTCAGCTAAAGGGTTATATACATCACGTATCAAATACCTAAAATACCCCTAAGGGTTAAGACTCATAACACTCTCTCTCAAGTTGGAGCATAGATATTAATCATACCCAACTTGTTACATAAAAAATCAACTCTACCTCCGCTAATAATTTGGTGAGAATATCGACAAGCTGATCACAGTCTTCACATGGCTCAGCACTATGTCACTTTTCTAGAGCTTCTCTCAAACAAAATGACAATCCATTTCAATATGCTTTGTACACTTATGAAATATTGGATTTGAGGCAATATGAATAGCTGACTTACTATCACACCACAACTGAGCGGGCCATGGAGAAGAATATCCCAACTCATCCAGTAACTGCCCAATCGGCGTCAGAGAATTCCTCTATCCGACGATGCCCATGATCACTATATAGCAGACCTCGACTGGGATGTCCCTTGATATATCTGAGAATGTGCAATGCAGCTTCCAATGAGGAGTTCGAAGATCAAACATAAACTGACTAACAACACTCACAGAAAAGGCAATATCTGGACAGGTAATGGAAAGATAATTTCGCTTACCCACCAACTGTTTATACCTGTCTGGATCATTACATGTCTCACCTTCTTCAGGTGCAAGCTTCATTCCAAGAAACATAGGAGTATCACTCGGCTTCACATCCATCATACCAGTGTCTCAAAGCAAATCAAGAGCATACTTACGTTAGATAAGAAAATCTCACGCTTGTAATGAGCTACCTCGATGCCAAAAAAATAGTTCAACTCTCCAAGATCTTTGGTCTGAAACTGTGTCTGTAAGAAGGCCTTCAAGGTTGCAATTCCTATATTATCGTCACCAGTGATTACAATGTCATCCACATAGACAATCAAAAGGATACACCCAACATCAGAGTGTCTAAAGAAAATTGCCGACCTCCGTAAGCCAAACTCTAACACAACTGAGCTAAACCTTCCAAACCAAGCTCTGGAAGACTGTTTCAAGCCATATAAAGATTTCTTCAAGTTACAAACATAGCCAGACTCCCCCTGAGCAACAAATCTAGGAGATTGCTCAACATATACCTCCTCGAGCAAGGCACCATGAAGGAAGGCATTCTTCACATCTAACTGATGCAAAGGCCAATGTGACGAACCTGCAAGCGAAATCAGAAGACGAACAGAGGCCATCTTGGCCACGGGAGAGAATGTGTCGGTGTAATCAACACCATAGACCTGGGTATATCCTTTGGCTACCAACCGGGCCTTGAGCCGAGCAACAGAGCCATCGGGATTTACCTTCACAACAAAACCCACTTGCAACCAATAGCTTTCTTCCCGGGAGGCAAGAGAACAAGATCCCAAGTCTGATTAGCCTCAAGGGCCTCCATCTCCTCACATATGGCCTGGTGCCATCCCGGGGAAGAAAGGGCTTCAGATAAAAAGCGAGGAACGAAAATAGAGTCCAAAGCAGAGACAAATGCCCGCAAAGAAGAGGATACTCCAATATAAGAGAGATGAGCAGACATAGGATATGTGGCACAACTACGTTGACCCCTACGTAGGACAATCAGAAGGTCCAAATCAGAAGGTGGAGAGGACGAAGGAACGGCCGGTGATGAAGCCACAGTAGGTGGTGAGGAATCAGAATCATAAACAACCAAGGAAGGATCCAAATCAGGAGTAGCAGTCAGGGGAGGAGTAGCAGTCAGGGGAGCAATAATAGGAGGAGGAGCAATCTCATCTCGATGGTCCAACTGATCAATGACAACCTGACGGAGGCGACGGGTATACACCCGAATAGGAAGAGCAGGTAGCAAGTCAAGTGGAGAAATCAGAACGGGTGGAGAATCCGGAATAGGTGGAGAATCTGGAACCGGTGGAGATGACGATGTAGTCCGAACCAACTCGTAGACAAGATCATCCACAGACGAGGACGACTCGGATGGTGAACCAACTAAAGGTGAAGAAGAGCTAAATGGGGTAGCCACATCAAAAACGTCAGCAGAAATACAAAATCGCCCTTACTCAGGAGAATAGCAATGATACCCCTTCTGCCTGCGGGAATAGCCCAAAAAAATGCACCTCAAGGACTTTGGATCCAACTTTGTAAGATGTGGGCGGATATCCCGAACATAACAGATACACCCAAAGATCCGTTGAGGCAGAGGATAAAGGGACTGACCAGGAAATAACACATGATAAGGTACCTCCCCCTGAAACACAGACAATGGCATCCGATTGATCAGATAAGCGGCAGTCAACATTGCTTCACTTCAAAACTTCTTCGGTACATTGGTCTGAAACATAAGAGCCCGTGTAACCTCCAATAAGTGACAATTCTTCCGTTCTGCGACCCCATTCTGAGGCGGGATATCAGGACAAGATGACTGATGAATAATCTCATGTTGAGCCATAAAGGAAGTAAAAGAAGATGAGAAGTACTCCCGTGCATTGTTACTGCGAAGAACATAAACGGGCACAGCAAACTGTGTCTGAATCTCAACACAGAAAGTAGAGAAAATAGAGAACTCAGATCGAGACCGCATCAAATATAACCATGTCATTTGGGAGTAATCATCAACAAATGTAACGAAATAGTGAAACCCTGGTATAGACGGGACCGAACATGGCCCCCAAATATCAGAGTGAATAAGCTCAAAGGGAGCAGAAGCTCGTGTATTTTGCCGAGGTAAATATGTCGCTTTGTGATGCTTAGCGAACTGGCAAAACTCACAAAATAACTAGGAAACCGACCGAGCCTCAGGACACGGTCTCTTGAGGCTGGATAGAGACGGATGACCAAGGCAATTGTGAAGATCAATAATAGTGGAGGAAACCTCAGAACAAGCCATACGGGAAGAATCAATGTCCAAGATATAAAGCCCGCCGAAGGTACAACAACCTCTACCAAGAAGTTTCTCTGTCAAAAGGTCCTGAATTTCACAAAAACTATCACAAAAAACAACACGGTAGTGATGAGTCCGAGTTAAAGCACTGACAGATAATAAATTCAAAGGAAGATCAAGTAAATAGAGGACTGAAGAGATGATCAAGGTAGGGGTAAGAGAAACTGTCCCCACTCCTCAAACCAATACATAAAAACCATCGGCAACCCGTACATCAGGAAAGGATGAGGTAGAAGAGTAGTCACAAAATGAACTTAGAGAACCGGTCATATGGTCAGATGCTCCAGAATCAATAATCCAACTGCGAGGAGAAACAGACCAATATGCGGCAGACTGAACTGACTGAACACTAGTTGCCAATGAAGAAGTTTGTCGAAAGATCCTATCTTACAAGGAACGACACACCCAAAAGTCCGTCACCACAAATAGAATAATTTCATCATGAATATGACAAAAGTAAATGCAAGACCAGTAATTGGATCTCGTGAGCGACACAGAAACCAATCGTTTTAAACAGGTATCTCATCCACCGAAGCGAGAAATCGTGAATTGGGAATTCAATGAGTGTCTAAGTGGAGGAGGACCAACCATATGAGGCAAGCACCGAGTATAGTGCGGTCATGGACCAGACAGCCAAGCAAAGAAACCCAAAGCACACATGGGTAAAGGCTTCAACACCCAAAAACACAAGGAAAGGGGATGAATCAGAGAATATCGTATAAGGAAAAGATGATCAGAAGACAGGGGAGAAGAAACTGCAAAGAGAAGATGACCGGCGACGCATGACCAGACGGCGCGTGGCCCTCATGCGCGGCCACAGGAGGTGGCGCGTGGCGCGTGACGCGCCAGATAGTGGTGGGAGTGAGCTTGCTTGGAGCGACACCCTCTTCTCCATTCATTCACGGTGGCGGTGAGCATCAATACCCACCCAATCGGAGTAGATCTACAATTTTCTCCAACGACAACCAAGGGAGCAAAACACCTTGTTCCGGCGCGTTTCTTCGCTGCAGGAGAGGCAACCGGTGATCGATGATGCGCTGGCGACTAGGTGGTGTGTTTGTGACGTCCGAGGTCCTGGCCTTGCTGGACGGCGACGGTGGAAGGTGGTATGGGCGGCGACGGCAGTGAATTTGACGGTGGTGGAGGATTTTTAGACCATTTGGCGCTCTGATACCATGTAGATGTAGGTAAATGAATAATGGGAAAGCTTAATTCATTCATTATCAGCTAAAGGTATATTTACATCATGTATCAAATACCCAAAATACCCCTAAGGGTCCAAACTCATAACAATACCCTTAGCTAGTACAACATATCTATATAACAAAGCAGGACATAATTTAAATTTATCCCTTTCTAAGTTGTCCTACATGGCCAAAAAAAAATCTCATTGGTTATCCTCTTCTCTCTCACTCTCACATCACATCACATAATATTATACACAATCCATAATTTATTTTTCTTCTATATCCCACTGTATAATCTACCAAATATAAAAATATTATAGTCAAAATTCATAATTTTT
>JAOWBR010158548.1:0-12556 GCA_028571145.1 Dionaea muscipula
TCTTGGTCCTCGGGTGCTATAACTATCTGGTTGTAACCAGAATAGCCATCAAGGAAACAATAGTATGAGTGACCAGCTAATCGTTCAAGGACTTGGTCAATAAATGGAAGAGGGAAATGGTCCTTACGTGTGGCGGTATTCAATTTTCTTTGATCTATACAAACGCGCCAAGAGTTGACAACACGTGTGGAAATCAGTTCATTATAGTCGTTGCGGACCAGAGTGATGCCGGTCTTCTTAGGCACCACTTGAACTGGTCTGATCCGCTTGGAATCAGAAATGGGATAAATTATCCCCATGTCCAATAATTTAATGATTTCTTTCTTTACAACCTCCATCATAGGGAGGTTCAGTCGTCGTTGCATCTGACGACTGGGCTTAGCCATCTTCCATGAGCATACGATGCATACAAATTGAGGGACTTATACCCATTATATCTGCAACCGTCCAGCCTATGACTGTTTAATACTTTGATAGCATGGAGGCTGCCCGACCCTCTTGGTCTGCATTCAAGTCATTAGAGATTATTACCGGTAACGTTTGATCAGGACCAAGGTATGAATACCTCAAATGATCCAGTAAAACCTTCAATTCAAGATCAGGTGGTTCCTCAATAGAGGGCACCAATTTTGCAGACGTGAGTGGAAGCTCGAAGATAGGAAATGATGCACATGACATGAATGTAGATGCTTGAGATGCTTTTGCAGTGTTCACGCCTGGTTCAGACGTCATAATCACGTCTGAGTCAGACTGTGATGTAGTGCTCTCTACGTCTGTGACAGACGTAGAGGTGAGAATCTCTTCTAATGTGTCATGCAAGGATGGTTGAACCGTCTCAATGGAACAAAGTTCCATAGCTTCATCAGCACATGAGAACGCGTCTGTGTGATGGCCTGTGGGGTATCGCATGGCTCCGATATGATTGAATTTAACCACGTGACCACCGACCCCTACAGAAATGGTGCCATCATACGCGTTTATAATCATTTGGGATCTCATCATGAATGGTCTTCCTAAAAGAAGTGGAGCAGGACTCTGATAATGATCCTTTTCCATGAGAATTCGCATGAAAGACTAAATCATTGACATGCACGATGACATCCTCTAGGAAACCTACTGGATATGTGGTGGATTTATCGGCCAGTTCGATAACCACCCTTGTGTCCTTTAATGGGCCTAGATCAAGGGAATCATATACACTAAGTGGCATGATATTAATTGATTCCCCTGTATCTATCATGGCAATCAGACGGCGATCACCAATCGTGCAAGGTATCGTGATCATGCCCTGATATTTTTGTTTCATGGGCACCGTCTGGGTGAAAAGTGAAGAAACACTTTCCTCAAGCCTAATAATATTCCCCTCTCTGGTCTTTCTCTTAGAAGTGCATAGTTCTTTGATAAATTTAGCATATTTAGGCACTTGCTTAATAGCTTCAATGAGGGGTATATTGATCTTAACCTTCTTGAAAAGGTCAAGTAGGCTCTTATCTTGCTCTGCCTTTTTGGTTTTGGAAAACCGTGATGGGTATGGCAGGGCAGACATAGAAGTGTTCTTAGTGGAAGATGGGGAGGATAATACCTTAAGCTTTTCAACCATTGTCGGATGGGCATCCACCGTTTGTGTGAGCAATAGAGGCACAACTGTATCAGACTCATTCGGCCTAAGAGGTTTGGATTCTACCTCCTTTCCACTTCTAAACATGATTGCACTGGCTTGCTCACGTGGATTTTTGATGGGTTGAGAAGGGGATTTTCCAGAACCTTGCCCTTCCAAGGTGTTTACAGAAGTAGCTAATTGGCTGACTTGGGTCTCGTGGTTCATTATGGATGCACGTGTTACATTTTGAAATGCCACGTTATCATTATGATGGTGAATTGAAGTAGTAATGAAAGATTTTACCATCTCCTCGAATGATCCTGAGCTAGTCGTGGCTTGCAGTTGCGTTTGCACCTTGTAGGGCTACTGTTGTGGGCCAGACGGTGCAGATTATTGTTGACAATTGGGTGCACCACCGTCTCTTTGTTGGTTCTGGTTGGGGTTACTCCAACGAAGGTTGGGATTACGATTAATGTATCTTGAGTTCTGGGCAACCCACTTTGTTGGGAAATTGATTTTTATGTTTTGATGATGCTAGATGTTGTTGGTGATGATGCTAGATGTTGTTGGATATATGAAAATGCAAAATCAGCCAAGCCAAGAGGCAGTCGAGGTTGGAAACCCAGAGGCAGTGAAGGCTGAAATGACACAGAGGCAGTCGAGGCTGAAATGACACAGAAGCAGTAGAGGCTGAAAAGGACGTAGAGGCAGTCGAGACTAGAAATGTAAGAAGGCAGTCGAGACTAGAAGTGACACAGAGGCAGTCGAGGCTGAAGATTCATTGTAGTAGTTGAGGAAGGAAAGCAAGGAGGCAGTCTAGACAGATAATCCTGAAGGCAGTCGAGACTGAGGTTCATGAAGGCAGTCGAGGTTGCAATGTCAAGAGGCAGTCTAGGTAGACTCAGTTGTGTCAGAATCAGGTTTGTCAGAACCAATTGAGACAGAGGCAGTCTAGGGTCATTAAAGCCAAGTCAGCATGCCACGTGTCATAAAAAGGAGATTGCTCAGAACGAAGATTGGACAAATATTAAATTCAAATCATTTGAATTTAATATAAATCATTGGGAGACATTAAAGATTATTATAAAGGACAAAGATCACGGGGGATACTGAGCCATACAAAAAAAGGTAAGTCATCCATTTTAAAAGGGAAGGTCGGTATTTAGGAAACCCTTGTTCAGCAAGGAAAGCTTTGATCAGCAAGCACAAAAAGGGAAAGAAGCTCCAGACCAGATCCACTTTTCGTGGGATTTCAAATCAGAAGGCTCAATCACTCAAGGACATCAATCAACGGTAATATTCTGATTTGTGATTATTTAAACCAATACACAAATCAGAATATGCATAGGGTTGAGCGGCTCATGTTTGTACTAATTGAGAAATCAAGTAGAAGAGCCCTGAAAAGCCAGAGCACAACTTCGAGTTGAAAAAAAAAATTTCACATGTGCTTAAGGATCATTGCAGCCAGATCCAACCACATCAAAACGAGAACCTGTTTGTATCTTAACGCAGTTGAAGCAGTGAAGTTGCGAAGGAACTGGAATTAGTGAAGCAACAAGAGGTTGTGAAGAACTGATGCAATTGAAGCAAATGTGGAGTTGTCAAGGAGTTGCATTGTGAAAATATCTGAAGCATCGTCAGGGAACAGTAAGACGGATCAATAAAGCAAGCAGAAACAACTTTGTGTTGTGAGGGAGCTGTGAAGGACATAAGCAACTTTGTATTGTGAGGAAGCTGTTGTCATAGCTATTGAAGCGGTGTGAGGGAGTTGCAAGGGTTAAACAGTGAAGCACCTTGCAAGTGTGAAGGATTGTTGCTGATTATTGTATTGGTGTAAAAATAAAATAGTGAATTCCTCCTACGTCATAAGGAGAAAAGAGGAGTAGCAGATTACACCACCATGAACCTCTATAAATGTTCTGTCATTTATATTCATGCATTGTATTCAAATTGCATATCTTATTTAGTGCATATCTAGTGTAACACAATTTTAACTTATCTTGAAAAAGAGTTTTGAAAGAAGATTAAAAGGGGTTATATAACTAATTATCCGCTACACAACTTTGATAAAATTGAAAAAGTTTTAAAACCTATAAGTTCATTCACCCCCCTCTGAACTTATAGAGCTCCTCATTTAGGGACCAACAAGTCGTATCAGAGAAGTGTCTCTGTAGTAGGAGTGATCCCGAGCTGTTACTGATTTTTCAAAATCTTTTTCAACATCTTAAAAGTGATTTTAAAATCATCATGAACTTCATAGGATGTATTCCCATGTTTTCCATTGATAATTTTGATGAGTGGAAGATGTGTATGCAAGTCCATTTAGCCGCAACTCTTGAGGATATGATGGAAGTCATAGAAGATGGACCCATCAAGATGTTAAAAGTCAACTCAGATGCTTCCTCCAGCACTGACATGCCATTTGTTCCCAAGCCAAGATCAGAGTAGACCTATGAGGAGAAGAAGAGACATAATCTTGACAATGTTACAAAGTATATCATCTTGAAGACTTTGGACAACAATATGTTCATGAAGATCAAGGATTGCAAAACTGCCAAGGAGATATGGGATAAGCTCATCCTCATCTGCGGAGGCTCAGAGGACATCTAGGAGAACAGGCTCACTGTTGCCATCCAGAAGTTCAAGAGTTTCAAAATGAAGCAAGGAGAGACCATGGATCAGACGGACAGTAGATTTACTGCCATCATTGATGTACTCACAAAGTTGGGAAAGTCCTATTCTCAAAAGGAGATCTGCATGAAGATTCTACGTGGTCTGCCATTTGAGTGGTCCTTGAAGGTTACAGCCATGAAAGAGAACAAGGATCTGGCCACAACCTCAACTTTCAAACTGTTATCTGATTTGAAAGCTTATGAGTTCGAGATGACAAGTCAAGATCATGCAAAAGCCAATCAGCATTCTGTCCCAGCTCTTGAGGTATCTCATGCATCTCAGAAGTCAGACGAAAAGGAAGAAGATATTCATGAGCAAATGGTCTTGCTCATAAAGAAGTTCAAGAAACTCTCCAACCATGCCAAGATAAGAGGAGAATCGTCAAGAAGTGGTTCAAGAAGAGAAAAGGAAGACAATTGAGCATTTTGCTACAACTGCAGAAATTCAGGACACTTCATAGCAGATTGTCCATACCCACAAGCTAAGAAATATTGTCTGCAAGAGAAAAGAAGAATAAAGATGGCCACGGAAGCTGAAAAAAGCACTTCAAGCTCAAGTGAGGATAACTCCTCCTTAGAATCTGAGGGGTAAGCATAGTTTTGTCAAAAGAAAGAGATTAATGGATAGACAATTGATATCAGGACAGTGTAAGACTCGAAGGATGTGATTTGATGAAATCGGACATGAAGGACAAATATGAAGAGATCAGATATGGTGATTCTAATCATATGGGACCAGATTTGATATTTTTCCTGGAGTAAAGGATCATTTTTTGTGGTTCCAGATGTGAGGAATTAGATCTGACATACTCAAGTTCATGGAATCAGACTTGAGGAATTCAATCATGAAGAATCAGGTGGTAACCCAGAGGCGGTCGAGATTGAAACCTAGAGGCAGTCGAGGCTGAAATGACACAGAGGCAGTTGAGGTTGAATTTGCACAGAGGTAGTCGAGGCAGAATTAACATAGAGGCAGTCGAGGCTGAAAAAGACGCAGAGGCAGTCAAGACTAGAAATGCAAGAAGGCAGTCGAGACTGGAAGTGACACAGAGGTAGTCGAGGCTAAAGATTCATTGTTGTAGTTCAGGAAGGAAAGCAAGGAGGCAGTCTAGACTGAAAATCCTGAAGCTAGTCGAGACTGAGGTTCACGAAGACAGTTGAGGTTGCAATGTCAAGAGGCAGTCTAGGTAGACTCAATTGTGTCAGAATCAGGTTTGTTAGAACCAATTGAGACTGAGGCAGTCTAGGGTCTTCAAAGCCAAGTCAACATGCCACGTGTCATAAAAAGGAGAATGCTCAGAACGAAGATTGGACAAATATTAAATTTAAATCATTTGAATTTAATATAAATCATTGGGAGACGTTGAAGATAATTGTAAAGGACAAAGATCACGGGGGATACTGAGCCATGCAAAAAAAGGCAAGTCAGCCTTTTTAAAAGGGAAGGTCAGTATTTAGGAAACCCTTGTTCAGCAAGGAAAGCTCTGATCAGCAAGCACGAAAAGGGAAAGAAGCTCAAGACCAAATCCACTTTTCGTGGGATTTCAAATTAGAAGGCTAATTCACTCAAGGACATCAATCAACGATAATATTCTGATTTGTGATTATTTATACCAATACACAAATCAGAATATGCATAGGGTTGAGTGGCTCATGTTTGTACTCACTGAGAAATCAAGTAGTAGAGCCCTAAAAAGCCAGGGCACAACTTCGAGTTGAAAAAAAAAATTCACAAGTGCTCAAGGATCATTGTAGCCATATCCAACCACATCAAAACGAGAACCCGTTTGTATATTAACAAATAGTTGAAGTAGTGAAGCTGCGAAGGAACTGGAATCAGTGAAGTAACAAGATGTTGTGAAGAACTAAGGCAATTGAAGCAACTGTGGAGTTGTCAAGGAGTTGCATTGTGACAGCATCTGAAGCATCATCAGGGAACAGCAAGATGGATCAGTGAAGCAAGCAGAAACAACTTTGTGTTGTGTGGGAGCTGTGTAGGATTGAAGCATGCATAAACAACTTTGTGTTGTGAGAAAATTATTGACATAGCTGTTGAAGCAGTGTGAGGGAGCTATAGGGTTAAACAGTGAAGCACCTTGCAAGTGTGAAGGACTGTTGCTGACTATTGTTTTGGTGTAAAAATACAATAGTGAATTCCTCCTACGTCACAAGGAGAAGAGAGGAGTAGCGGATTACACCACCGTGAACCTCTATAAATATTGTGTCATTTATATTCTTGAACTGCATTCATATTGCATATCTTATTGAGTGCATATCTAGTATAACACAGTTTTAACTTATCTTGAAAAAGATTTTTGAAACAAGATTAAAAGTGGCTATATAACTAATTATCCGCTGCACAACTTTGATAAAGCTGAAAACGTTTTAAGACCTATAAGTTAATTCACCCTCCCTCTTAACTTATTGAGCCCCTCATTTTTGGGACCAAACTCTTTCACCGACCTCGGTCGGTGTAACCCCCCACAGCGTTTGTCTCTTGCGTTTGATCATCATCTTAGATCGAAGGGCACGCGTCTGTGGCATGAGTCTGGCTGAGATAGACGTCACAAGCCTTGACTTGTGGTACCTGTCCTGTAGTCATTTGTCTTACAAGAGAGGTTAGCTCTGCAATCGATTATTCAATATTTGTTCCAATACTAACCTCATTAACCCTCCTAGTAGGGTTGTTCTGTCTTACCTCAAATTAATGGGTATTGGCTGTCATACTGGATATAAGTTCCTTAGCTTCGCGGACAGTCTTGTTAACCATGGCCCCACCAGACGCAACATCAATGAGAAATCGGTCAGTCGGGAAAAACCCTTAATAAAAATATATCATTAATAGATTCTCACTGATTTGATAATTAGGCCAACTAGCACATTATTGTTTAAATCTCTTCCAATATTCATGGAGATTTTCCCCGTGTTGTTGTTTAATACCATAAATTTCTTTGTGTACGGATGAAACACAAGTGGCAGGGAAATACCTCTCAAGGAATAACGTCTGCATCTAGGTCTATGTAGTAACAGACCCGAACGGTAGACAAAAAAAGTCAGTCCTTGGCTGTATCATCCAAGGATAATGAGAATGCTCTTAACTCCACTTGTTCTTAGGTTAAACCCAGGGGTTTACAGTTAGAGCAAATAATGTGAAATTCCTTAAGGTGCTTATATGGGTCATCCCCACTCTTGCCATGAAATTTGGGAAGCATTTGAATAAAGACAGATTTGAACTCAAAGTCCACGTCTGCTGCAGGGTATTGAAAACAAAATGGTTGGATAACCATTGTTGGTTGTGCTAACTCCCTAAGGGTGCGGGGTCGGGGAGGTGGGTTATTACCAGCATTCCCAGGGGGCATGACAACTTGATTGTTGGCATTATTGCCTTGATTCCCAAAGGGATTAACAATTTCATTATTCTCGTTCTAAGGTGGGTGCTGAGGTGGAATTTCTTGATTGTTCGAAGGTGGTATCACACTATTATTTCCATTGAGAGCCAACCTAAGAAAAGTGTGTCAAGGTTTTTGGGTTTAGACGAAGTTTTTGGTGGTGGAATCTGATCAAAGATAAGACAGAGATCAAGATCTTACAATTGCTCTAGATCAGATTCCTTAAGTTCTTCAAAACTTGGTAGCTGTTCTAGGATTATTTTCTTTCTATTTCGTATTGGTGGCCCAATAAAGTTCATGCAACATAGCTACAAATACTATGAGCAAAATGAATTACCAAAAGGCACAGAAACACAAGATTAAAACAAAATAAGCTCCCCGGCAACGACGCCAAGAATTGATCGCGTCAAAATCAATCAAGAAATAATACCCAAGCTTGGATGATATTACTCAAGAAATAAGAAAAGGATGAGCAAGAGGTCGATACTACAGAGAACTATAAGTATTGGTAAATCTTGTGTAAAAATGTAACAATTAGTGAATAGAATAATTTGCCAATAAATCAACTATAAAATGGGTGGAATGAATGATGAAAATAAAATGAATTAAACAAGCAGTCAAGCAAGCACTTCAGACATAGAACACGTCAGGTTGATCACCAACAGGTGATAAATACTAATCATAGTTAGAATGAATGCAAGGCAGATGTGGGGTTATGAATAAACAATGACCCGTCTGACTATTAGGCTTAACAGATTAAGCACTTCAGCAAGTTCGACTATCTTGACTTAGACAAACGTAGGATTCGGTCACCAGAACGTAAAGCCTAATGAATCACTTATGTAGCTGACCAAGGATTCGATCACCTTGTATCAACACTAACCAGTCTATGAGAGCAAAGGTTGTCAATCTCTACCTCTACTTATTGTAATAAGAACAAGATTCAAATCAAGAATGAAGTGGATCAAATCAGTAACAAGTTGGTCAACCCTAGAATGCCTACAGTTGAAGCTTTCGCTTACCAAGAAATCATAATGGACAATACCCAACTGAGAAAGCACCAAGTTGAAGACCCCAACAAAGTAGTTATACTTCCTTTCCACTTTCGATTCAAGAAAAGTATATCAAGGATGAATGAAAGGCAAACTAATGTAGTCAAAAGTAACTAAAGAAACTTAAGTGAAATGGATTGTGTAATCTTTGAAGATCAAAGATTCACAAACCAAAAAGAACAGTAACTATGTTACCAAACTGAGTCAAACGTGAATGATGATGGACACTCTGGATTCGGTCACCAGCTAGTGTATGGAGATACGTCTGACCAGTCGATACAATCTTCAAGAATTGGTTCAAATACCCACTCTTTAGAGCCTAAGTAAAAGAAATAATAATCGAAGAAGTAGAATGATTGGATCTCGTGGAAGAATCAACCACGAATGCAACTCAGATTCTTCATCTTCTAGAAATAAGAATTGGCCAAAAAACTGAATAGAGAAAGAAGAAATCTAAATTGTGAGGACAAACTTCATAGACAAAGTTTATGTAAAGCATTTAACTATTATGAATTGATTACAACACTCTTAGGCCATTATGACTATTGATTTCTCAGTCAAAATGTTTCTAAGGAACTTGGAAATGGGAAATGAAAGATTACAAAAATGCAATATTGCTTGAATGCTTGGGTGGTTTCTAACACTTTTTAACAAATGGGTACATAACCCCTATTTATAGGTTTGCTTCTAAAACTAAGGTGGTTACAGATCAACGGTTAACAAGATCCATCCCGACCGATCGGTTGAGATTGTCTCGGGAGGTGTGCAAAATATCTGCAAGGAGTTTGAGAAGATTCTTCTTCTAGAAGCAATTCTGTTGAAGATATTTTTATAGTTGCATGTGGGTTAATTCATTGCTTTGGATTGTAAATGGTTGCACTCTAGACTTTTCCTTGCAAACACGTTTGATAATTATTGAAGATACGTCAGGTATCAGACGTTCAGATAGAAGGTCTTCCTTGGAGGAGACGTTGAAAGATGTAGTTGAAGTCTTCAGATCTTTGTTCTTCCTCATTCGTTCAAATAGACTTTGAGTTGAACTTCCTTTCTTCAGTCTTAGACAAGCTTCGATCCGTGGTATCGTATCTTCTGCTGTCAAAGATATTAGAAAGAATTCATAAGTAATTAACTAGTATGTGGTGTCATACCATGACTTATATGAAAAGTAAAGTCTATGTAATGAATCATATATGATACCGACTGATCTTATGATGCAAACAAGATTCTGTCTGATATTTGGAATGCAAACGTGAGTATAGGTTTAAATGATTCAGATGCTGCAGGGTCTAGTTTGAACCTAAAGACTGCAATGATGTCTGGCATGGGACAAAAGCAGACGTGGAACACGTCTAGGTACAAAATAGACTAAAATGCAAGAATTATACATGGAATGATTATGACCATGAGAATAAGGGTCATGTATGAAATTTTAAGCACAAAGGTATAAATTAGATACAAAGTCAACATAATTTATGAACAAATAATTAAAGGAAAAGGTACATAAAATGCACCGATCAACGGTTATATTTTTCATACTTCCCTAAAAATTTGATTCACTTAGGCTAGTGTTGGCCTGAACTTTCGTGGAATAATCTTTGTGCACAATATCCAAATCTTGTGGTAAGATAGGATGAAACTTGTGTATTTAGGGAATAAATTCTAGCATGAGTTTTTCTGAGTGCTGAGAGGGGAAGTTGTGTGCCACATAATTTAGAATAGGTGACTGCCTGTATTGCGCCTGTGAACTGGAACTAATAGAGGATTGGGTCTGGTGGTAAGACTAGTAGAAATGCTTAAGAGATGATGAAATTCAATGCTATCTTTTTATTAAAATTTTGAGCTTCGGATATTTTTCTCGCATGTCCCTATTTGTATCCCCGTTGAGCCAAACACATTTAATTCTTTTATTTTGCACCCATGACTTTTCTACACTTGAAGTTAAGCCTGCGGGATTCTCTACCTATCTTAGTATGCTCCAAGTAGATTTTAAAACATACACATGGGGATGGCCAGAATAGGGAAAAAAAAAAAAGAAATGGAAAAGGGGAAGTTGAAAAAATAAGTGAATGAAAAAGAAAGAGTTGGAAAAGAGAGAAAAATTGTTGAAGAAAAAATTGTGAAAAAAAAAAAAACAAAGGGGCCAAAAAAAAAGAAAAAAAAGAAGTTCAAAATAAAAAAAAAATAAAAAAATGACCTGCTGTGAATAGAAAAGAGAAATAAAAAAAATTCAAGAAAGATTGTAAAAAGAATGTATATGAGTGATGCATGGGAAATGTCGTTCACCTTGTGAAGGTTTTTTCTGGGACATTCTATGTTTGCTTTGGATACCATCCTTTCCTTCCTTCTTATGTATTTATCTCCTATAATTTTCTGAGCCACAATAAAACAATTCCCTGCTGCATTGATATTTCTAATCTCAAGCATTGAGTTGCGTGAGTTAGTTGGTAGTTCTGCTATTTAGTTCCTATCATTTGTTCAATATGTGGCCTGTCATCTAATTTTAAGAAATCTTTCCCTTTGAGCGTTTTGCTTTTGACAGCTCCACTAGTGACACTTGTCCACTTTAATAAATTTATTTTACCGGTGAGCATTGGAGCTGCCACTTGTGCTAGGTTTATTTTTCCTGAATGCACCTGCTTGGTTTGAGGTAAGATGGTAAAAACTTGGATGCACACACACACACACGTTCCATGGTTGTTTCTGACTCACTAGTTGCGGTTAATTATTTTTTTGTATGGGATTTATGACATGATAGAACTAGGAACGTGTAGGAATTGTTTCACTACATAGTTTATTTCATGCTTTTCATGTTAGCTTGCTAGGGATTAGCAAGGTTTAAGTTAAGGGGTGTGTTGAGACTTCAAAAATACGCTCAACGCATTCCTAATTATGGCTAAAATGCATATGTCAAGGTCTTAAGCGCACGGGTTTCAAGTTGTATTTTAATTATATTGTGCACACCTGTATTACGTATTTTACACGTTAATCTTTTGATTTTATAGGTTGACTACGAGCCGGGACATTATTGGACTGGAAATGGATATTTTTCACAATGTCATGCGGACCCGAGCACTCGTGGATGCGCCCAAAAGCCTGCAGTGTGCGGCCCAATTCTCTAGCCCACATTTTAGAGTGACATGGCCGTGTCACTTACGTGACACAATCGTGTCGGGCGTCTACACAGCAAGGTTAAAAGCAGCCAATTGCAGATCTGTGAAATCCTCTATCATCTACGACCTAGCGACCTGCAGAGACGTCCAAGGAGATCTAGAAGGTGATTCCTCCTTGGAGCAAGGCGCAGAATCGACGACGGCCATCCATTTACACCCGACGAGGAGAATATACCGACGGGGCGAGCGTCAACCGGATCTGTTTCATTCGGTGATCGTCTTATGTCACACCCCACACCGGGTGGACCAGCGTACGTCCCGTGAACCCCAACTCATGGACCGGACAAGCCTAAACCCTAATCAAACCAACGGTCCATCACAAACAAAGCAAACAAAGTCTAAAGCTAAGGTGTCTCCAACTAGCGGACCGAAGTGTAAATCAACCCATGTGGGTGAACATGAGTATCAAATCAAAACATAACATGAAAGACTAATTTGTCATCATGAATCATAAATCAGGAGTGCGGAAACCAAATCTCAAATCTACAATCATGCGGAAAATCACCAAGTACTCAAATCAACTAAAGTACTACAACAGTAAGAGTACTGAAACCAAATGAAAGATAAGCAAATCCTCAGAGGCGCGCCGTCTCCCCGCCGCATCCTCCTAGCTCTCAATCAATCACCTGAAATCACATTTACCGGGGGTGTACACAGGGTTAGAATAGAAATC
>JAOWBR010158559.1:0-12556 GCA_028571145.1 Dionaea muscipula
ATTTTCTACTATTGATTTCTCAGTAGAAAACGATGCCAAAGTTAGGGATTCAAGAAAAACAAAGTGTTTGACTCTAACAGAGAGTATTGAATAATACTCTGTTTTTCCATGTAACTCTGTACAAGAGTTTCTGTCTTACTAGTCTATTCTAGCTACTGAATGGGATACATCACCCATTTATTACACTTAGCTAACTAGAAGAGTAGTTAAAAATCAACGGTAGAGATTAATTTATCTTAACCCAATGGTTAAGATTTAATTGGGTTGTTGATGAAAATATCTCCCGAAGTTGTTGAGAAATTCTTCTAGAAGCTTGACGGTTGACGGAATTCCCGAAGTCGGTTGGCAACAACCAACTTCTTTATTTATTCACGTGCACAGAATATCTTTTCTTGAACTCAACTCTAGCTGGCTTATTTGAAGTCATGAACAAACCATAGACTCGGTCATCTCATAACCGACTGAGTCTTCTCGGTAATTAGCAACTCGATAAACAGCCTTCTTTAGGCATATATATAGCCTTCAGTTTGCATGGAGAGGGAACCGTATGCTGCTCCCTTGGAGTAGAATTACTAGTCACTCATTTGAGAAAGAGGAACGACTGATTTGCTCGCATTAATATTAGACGTTGCAAAGCAAATTCTCGGGTATAAAAATCATCAAACGTCTAAAAACAGACGTACATTAAAGCTTGATGGAGAAGAACATGACTTCACACGACGATGAATTGCAGACAGCTGGCTTCCTTCTTGGCAGACGTGGAAATTGGATGGTAGACTTTAAAACCTCAGATATGGCAGCTTCATGGACGACTTTACTTCTTCATGATATACGTCTGATCATTCATGGCAGACGTGTGACTTCCTTTGTAGCTTCACGTTTGGTTATCAAGCAGACGTTCAGCTTGGCAAAATGGTGAGCTAGCTTTCCTTCTTTATGGTGAACATCAGTAGCTTCACGGCAACTTCACATGATGACAGTGACTTGCTGTTGATATACTTACTCATACCTTGGAGCAGACGTTTATAAGTAGCTTCTTGGAAAGCAGACGTATCGAGATTAAAGAAGCACAAGTGTAGAAGCCATGGTTACAGACAGTGGATAGCAGTGAATGATAACAACTTCCTTGTACATGGGCAAGCTTCAGTACAACTTTAACTCTTGGAACAAGCAGCGGCTAGCTTCTCCTTAGTGAATTACGTCTGAATTAAATCAGTCGTTGAGAACAAGTAAAGCATACGTGGAAAGCACATGAAGCAGACGTGCTGTATATACGGTGAACTTCATTCACTTTGCAACTTCGAATGGTGGATAAAACTTAGCTTGGTAGCGACATTTCCTCATAAGTAGACGCGTAGCTTTATGAATCATTGGCTGGATAGCTGTAGCATGGTTATTCAAATATGAAACTCCTCGGTTCAGTCAAGCAACTTCTCAGTAAACATTGAGCAGCTTCTTGAATGTGAATTCACAGTGGCAACTTCTTCATCTTGGTAGCTTCACATCATGTTTTCAATAATATAATGCAACAACTACTCTCCTTCAATGGTGATGAACGGCAGCTGCTGGTCTTGGTTCTCATGTATAGCAGACGTTCTGCAGCCTTTAAGCAGACTTAAAGCTTGGCAGACGTATACCATGGATGAAGAAGAATGTGATAAGGAACTCCATGGAAGGGGAAGCAGCAACAGACATGCAGTTCTTCTGTGATGAGCAGCTTTTATGGTGAAGAACAACAGTTTCATCGACCTACCATGGATGGAGCTTCAAACTTGGGGAAGCAGACTTTTGATGATGAATTGCTGTAGCTGCTTCTATATATGGTAGAGAAGCAAACGTTGCTTGTGCTTTGCTTTGGATATGTTGCAGTCCTTGCTATCCCTTGATAGCAGATGTGATCTGGCTTCAATTCGTGTAATTCTCCATTAGTTGCTGGAATCATATGTTGGTAGCTTCAAGTTCTCTGATTTACGTCTGATTAAAATCAGACGTTGGCTTCAAGTCTTGGATCATCCTCATGGTTTTCTTCAAACGTGCAGAGCAAATGCAGGCCTCGGTGATGAAGCAGCTTCATTCCTTGGTTGATAGTTGCAGCTTTACGTGTGGCAGCTTCCTATCCTGGTGGTGAACAGCTCACGTGGACTGACCAACTTCCTAGCTTGGCAAATGGTGAGCTGGCTTCTTATGATAATGGACAGACGTTGAGCTCCTCATTCGTGCAATATAGCGGCAGCAATATCTTCTATGTACATGTAGCAGACTTTCATGGCAGTCGTTGAGAAGCTGGGCAGACTTCATGGTTATGAAATTCTTCAAGGTCTGTCATCAGACGTAGAGCTTGTGGTTACCTTCAAGTGACATGGCTGATCATCTTGGCTCAAACATAGAGTGAAGCTTCATGAATAGCAGCAGCTCCAGGTTGAATCTTGTATATATGCTCTTCATGGTGTAGCTTACATGGAGTAGCATCTTCACACAATGGAGCAGACATGGATATATAAATATAGCAAACGTGATTGGCCAAGCATGAGCCTGTTTTTCACTGTTCCATATACTTCACTTGGTGGCTTCAAGCTCTCACGTGCGTATCAAACGTGTGGATACCCAATGAACATATACATGCAAATAAAACATGGAGTTAACGAATGGTATTAATAAATTCAGACATGGATTATATTGTACTTAGACGTAAAGTGAATATTTCCCTATTTTCCTTTGATTAAGAAGAGCTCCAATACGAGGACTAGTATCTTTGCTATCAAACACTTATGAAAATAGCATGAGATACGAACATGATACAAGTATCGTTAAAGTGGAATACATATATGTCATAGAAATATTACGTCCGAATTATTATTATACAATCATGCTAACCAGATACCGTCTAACATTGGCCAAAAGTAGACGTAAAATGGTCTAACCATAATTGTGATACAAAAACCATGTTTTATGCAAGATTTTAACAACCGATGGGAAATGGGGTCATATAACAAATATGAGCTAGAATGATGTAATTTAGATATAATCTTATAATAATTAACATGAAATTGATTATAGAAAAGGTGTATAAAAATACACCGATCACACAACGTCTTCACGTTCTTCCGTGCGCGACGGAAGGACTAGGACGGTCCCTCTTGACGTTGTATGTTCGTGGAGCCATACTGGTATGCTTGTTTAGTTGGGTGTTAGGATCCCTGTTGTTTTCGTGAATATTTTTATGGCAAATTTTCATCCATTATCACCATGTCTAGCTTTGTGGAAAGTTTATCTTTCCGTTTGACTTATTGTATTTACCTGATACACTTTTATATCCTTATAACTCATGCCTATGCATGTGTTGGGTTTTTCATTTACTATTCGTCAGTATTTCATCTCACCAGCTAGCGATGGCTGACGGATTTTACCCCTACTTGTTTTGGCAGGTTTTGACCAGTGATTTATAGCTGGATGCGGCGGGGAGCAGTGTGACCTCATTATGACTTATATTTCTTTTCGGCTACATTATTTTGGAACACTCTGATTTTATGTTTGACCATGTGGTCATTTTGGATGTTGGCTTTCCTGATGTGAGATTTGTAGTAGTTATACGTTTTTATGATGCTTCCGCATGATATTTGACGCCCATGATGGGATCTTTTGTATCCGTTTTCGTATCTTTAGTTTTGGTATTTTTTCTCTCTCCCATGCATGATGTTGTGATTGTCTTCCTTTCGGGTTTGGTTTGACTTAGCATTTGGTTTCACTTCCTTAGCTTCAATGACCCGTGGCTCAACCCATGGGTTATCGCCGGTAGCATCCGAGTTTCCGGTGTTACAGTCATCAAAGTCACGTTTTCCTCGATTTGCTCTGCCGAAAAGAACGATAACAATCTTCGGTCCCTCGGAGTTGGAAAGTCTTCCAGCAGCTCTCGGCTGTTCTTAAACTTGGTCTCCCAACCCACATCTGTATGCAGGATACTCTCCGTGGGATCCACATTCGGGCACAACTACTTCCTCTCCGCCTCCTTCGCCCCAGATTTTTCCTTCCTTTTTTCCTTTACAACTTGAGCGATCAGAGAGGCACTCCCCTCACCATGGGTATGTTAAGTGACCGATGCTGTCCCTTTCAGCCTTTTCTCATCACCCGTCGCCATCGCCAGTTTCTGCTGCTGCGGTGCCAGCGCCGGCGCTTCCGCCTGACTAGCTATTGAGCTTTCATCCTTCTCAAGCACCTCCATCACATCTTTGATTATGAACGGGTCTATGTCTTCCACTCCTAGCTGCCACCCTGTTTCTGACTGCTCTCTCCCGCTCAGCCCCTAATCGTTCCTATCCACAGCCTGTGTTTTCGTCACCACCTCCTTCACATTTCTCTTACTCCCTCTATGGCGATCCTTGAGCAACACCACGCTTTCCGAGCTTTCCTCTCTTTCCCCTTCTATCGGTTCCGGTACCTTTTCCTGCGGCGCACCCCCCTTTCTTCTCCTCTTCTCTGGTTTCACCACCTCTATTGGTGGGGACGACGACCTCAGCCTTCTCCATCCCGCTGAGGGACCTGCCAGCGTCTCCGGCGTCACCTCGCCCACCGTGGCAGAAGACCCAACCCCCACCACCTGTTCCGCCCCAAGTATTGCCTTCCTCGCCTCCAGCGCCGACAGACCATATAAATCCGCCAAGGATCCAAATATCTCCTCCATCCCTGCAAAAACCACAAAAATCAACCGTGTCAATCATCTAACACATTCTTCAAACCGAACTACCTGCCAACGCATGAACTCGTACTAGGATGTTTCGCCACAGCTAGCTCATGCTCTTCTAGGGTCTCCAATTGAATCAGCACTTGCCACGATAAGTCTGGGCACTTCCCTAAGTTTTTGAACGATTCATACAGCAATTTTTCCCGGGAATTCAAGCACGCCAGCACTTCTGGTTTGGGGTCCAATGTTACCTCGTTTGGCTGGATCGTTTCCGAGAACGTCCTTGACATCACCAGTACAAACTTCTGCTTCCATGAATGCACATTGCTCCGCGGTATTGCAATGAAATGATTCCTCTTTGTGGTGAGGGTGTAATACACGGTCGACTCCTTCCCTACCTTGCACTCCATCAATTTGCATAAATGGTAAAACAATGGGGCCGACGGTTCAAAGCCTCCCCTCTTGCATCTTATGATAAAAGCTACCATCAGGGTATAGGCGTTCGGGTGCAATTGGCATGGCTGAAGGGAATGCTGCTCGAGTGTCCTTGCAATGAATTTTTGGAAGGGTAACCTCAGACTACCTCGTAGTGCCTCAAAATGGATGGCTATCGCATGCGGAATGCCTGGTGATGTCGCAATGACATCCAGGCCTGGCAATACATATTCAAATCCTGCTGGTAATGGGAAAGCAAGGCAAAAATCATCCACATCTCGCTGCGTTGAGACTGAGCTCGCCTCCCATATTCTTTCAACACTTGGGTCACTGCCGGCTTCTCCGATCGCCCGTCGCGGCTCCACCGCACTTTCCTCCGAACCCATGTCCAGCTTAGGCTTTACCCCCAGACTCTTGACACAACAACAAATGAGGTCTCCGCTACAGGACAAGCATAATAAGACCGAGATTTCAAGGGATAAGAGAACCCAATACCTGTAACACCACCGGTTTCCGAGAATCACACCTCCGCACTGCGGCCACTGATGTTCTCATGAAGGACGCGAACAGCAGCCAACGCCGTCAATTTTTCTTTCTCTGCCAGCCACCATGGCTCTCCTCTTCAATATATTTGATTTCCAACTGAGGCCCATTCCCATCGGCCCATGGGCCCACCGTACTCAGATGTCTCTTATTCCTACACTATACGCTTTTACATATTTGCCACGGCGGACACTGGCAGTCTTTTAGTTTGGGGGGGTGGGGTGACCAGAGTGGTTTACTTACTTTTACAATTGGTTTAAGCACGCCACACGAAAATTATAAAATTCTGTGCTACCCTAACACTACACAACTTCGTCCTGCATTTTTGACATGCTTTGCACAAATTAACCACATGCATTTGATTAGACACATTGAATCTGGTTGCCATCTTCAGCAACTTCATCCAGACTATGAAATTGAGGGTGGATTACTTTATACCCCAGGGGAGGTTAACCTAGTCAAACATGGGAGCATCGAACCAATCATCCTTTTCTGAGGGCATACTCTAAACACTGACTCTTACTTTCTGCCTTTTGTCTACCTTTTGATTCATAATTTCTGACCAGTCTCAGTTTTAAGTTGAGATCAGGAGTAAAACCTGAAGCGCAATTAACAACTTGTCCGAACTCAAAACTATGCTAAGTAGATGATATCAGGCACTCCCTTTCTATAATCTTGAGCCTCTACACTCCTTCCTACAAAATTATACGCCATCGCCATGTTGAAACCTCCGGAACCCTCTACCCCTTCTTCATAAAACTCAAAATCAACCAGAACTCAAGTTGGAGGGAGAACGTCTTACAACAAGGCACACCTAGTCAAAGAAAAATTCAACCAATGGAACAAAGGCCGCCGAAAGCATTAATCATGTTGCTAAGGAGCACTTGATCACTGGGAATTTGACCTAGTCAAAGAAGCGGCTGAATTTCTTGAGTCATAAAACGCAGCGTGGCCCCAAGAAGACTAGGTACGCCGCCATAATGAAATCGGAGGAGGATGATTGAACAAACCGAGAAAGAGGGAATCATTCAGTCCAATGCGCCTGAGAAACACAACAAATCCAAACCTAAAGCGCATCACTACCCAGACATTTCAACCCTTTTGAAGACCTATTGATCCGAAGCACAGAGCTGAGTCAATAACTTGTTACTGCCCACTCCTAATGCTTAACTTACCGTTCCATGAGACTGCCAACATTTAAATTTAACGTCCTTCAATCAAGTCATTTGAGGTGTGTGGTCAATACTCGTTGCCCCTGCACAACTTCTGTCACACACCAAGAGTGCAAAAGTTCCGCACGAGTTTTCCGTAGCAAAAGATTCAAAGAAACTCTACCTGAATGGAGGGTTGACCTCCCCGAGAGACCTATAAATAACTTCACCCAGTGACACTGAGTCTGCCCCTGAAGGTGTGGAAGTTCGGTCACTAGAATGTCTTTGTTTCTTCTCATAATGTAGCCTGGTTAATTGCACTCTTTGCTCGAGGACTAGCAAAAGCTCAAGTTGGAGGGGGATGATATATCCATAAAATGATGCATTTTCTATCTCCCTTCTGATAACTTTACCATAAAAACTTGGACAAAAGAAGAAAATATTTGATGAAAATTTTCATCTTTGCAAGAACTGAGCCGCCACAGAAGGAAACGAGGAAATTCTAAATGATTCCAGCACCAAAGAAGCAAAATGTGAAATCCAACTGCACCTGGAGAGACGTCGGGGAAAGGCTATTACCATGATGGACCTTTCTCTAATGCAACAAATACCTAAAATTCCAGCAGCATAAGAGAGCTTCTCAAACTCAAGTATTGTCGCCACCACCAAAAGCATCCCATGGCGCAACAAGATGGGATCTAACATCATGAGAAATCAGAGGCACGCCATCATGCACCAAAGCCCCTCATTTGCTTCTTGATAACACCCCAAGAAAGGAGGAAGGAGTTGGCAACCTGAACTTTGAGATCAAACCTTCCTATGCCGTAGCACAAGTAGACAGAGATAAAAACGGCGCCTCTCAAAGCACGCCACACTGGTAACCCACGCCAATAACTTTAAAGAGGACGCCCTTGCAATCGTCTACCGTACTTAAGTTGACTACCACCGCGCGGAGCCTCACCTCTGACACGCCGTGCACTAAGGACCACCATAAAGAAGATGAAGACAAAAACGACTTTACGGAAAGCCTGAAGACCAGCCTACAACAAAGGAGTGGTACAGTATTGTCTGTACCCAATTTTATTTCTCTCAAGACCAAGGCTGAGCCGTTGCTTTAACCATTTGTACCGCTCATAAGCTTGCCCCCTGATTATAAAAGGCCACCCCTGTAGCTTGAAAACCTAGTCGAGTTTCTGAAGTAGAAATCCCCTAAGAGTGACAATTGGATGTTCCTACTAAAGAGAGCCTTTTCAGTGACAAATTAGGAACTCTTGCATCAATTGTAAACTCTTCTCTCGGTGACTGAATACTCCGACGAAGAGATTCATACGCCGAAGTTCTTTTTAATTCAGCACTTTCATTTTTGTTCTTGTGACCTGTGCCTTTTAGTTATTTTAGTTTTCACTTTTACTCTGTCATGCGTATTTCCTTTCTACTCCTTTTCTAGATTTGAGCAACTGGGGTTTCATGTTGCGAGTATCCTCAATGTGACCATCCGCGAGGACCATAGCTTCAAGATCTTCGCTATTTAGAAATCATCCACCATGACCATTGGGGGTAGAGGTCTGGATAGCAAGATCGATCCCAGCTCGCAGCTACCATGACCATCGGGTAGTGGCGATGCCAGTGGTCTTTTTCTAAGAGAAGTTGGAGTTCGCTTTTATTGCCATTATCCTTTTGTAGTGATTTAAACCCCACAGATTTCTCCTTGTCGAGTAGTTTCTACTCGACACCTTCTATTTATTTGCCCGATTAAGCATTTTTAGTGAAGAGATTTGATATTCTCCCCTAGTTCCCTGTGCGTTCGATATCTTTTATAATACGCGATAGACCGTGCACTTGCGGGTGACACTCTCGTCACGATTTTTCTCCAATCACGTGGAAAATCTCTGTCACACCTCTGAAAGGACTACTAATGCAACACATCGCAAGAAACCTCAAGGATCCAAATCAATGACACTCAAAATCTACTTCAAACTTTGTCACATCATTCCAAAACAGATTGACCAGTCACCCACAAGTCGGAGAAAACGGTCACAGTCCTTGTCAAACAACATCACGAACAATGCCAAACTGATCCAAATCTAACAGTTAAACGGAGATCGCACAAGAACCATCACCTTAACCAACCCCAGGTCAAATTCGCTAACATCATCAAGCATCTCACACTCCCGCACGACTAAGTAGCCAAACCACCGAAACATCTCCTACTAGGTGCATCAGCCACTACCACGCACAAACATCCAAATTAAATCTCAAGTACAATCAGAACATCTGCGAAAACCAAACAAGCCGAATAGGCCCACAGCTCATGAATTAACCACTCGCTATCCTCACATCAATCCAAACATAAATCCTTTACGAGGTGAATCAATGAAACAACCAACCCAGAATGAATCTCCGAAAGCATACAATCATTCTCGAAAAACTGTGTACCTCAAACATGTCCTCTGATCTCCTCCAATCTATCCAACCCATCATGGTTTCTATCTTCCCAGGTCAACAACAGATGGAAATGCTCACCAAGCGCAAGTGCTTCTTGTCCATCCCGGTAATGTGTGCTTCATCAACGATACGGATCAAGTCTCACTTGTGTTGGCAACACTCTCTCACCCAGTCACCTCAGGTGCAACTCCTCTTATGTCTAAACCAAGTTCACATTTCAATCTAATATCACCACATCATCTCCACTCTCATCCCGTCTACTACCTCATCACCATAATCACATATGACCAAGGCAAACAAAAATCTATCAATCATGAACTCTCACATCGTGAGCTCAACGCAAAACTACCGCTTCTTCAAGATTAATAGCACCAGTCCAAGAAGCTCATCAAGGATCTCTCCGCTTCTAGTGAAAGTCACATATCCCCTAAAAACATCGCCATAGCGGAAACGGTCCTAAACCAGGATCGATACCCAAAACCCTTGCCCACAAAACCACAGATGCAAAAGTTCATCTAAAAGCATAACAAAATTTAAGCCAAAGCCATCCCTACAGGATCCATCTCAGTCACCCTCATGTGATGATACTCAACCCTTCAAACAAATCTAGAAAAGTCAAGTCCTCAGTAAATGGTAAAGATCATCACCAAAGAAAGAAATCAGGTTATTAGGGAACCCTAAGGATCACTCGGTAATCATTACCGAGTCCCGTGAATCCGTCCATCCTCACTACTCAAGGCAGAAGCCCCTTGGTGAAGCACATGATCGTCTCCAAACCCTCATAACTGAGCAAGAGCTATCTCAACACATCAAGCGTCATCCAGAACAATGTCTTAAAGAAAAACCTCGCATCAGAAACTAAAAAAAAAACAATCCTCACCTCTCTGTCCGCTAACAGACTAGGAAAAACATTAGGAAAATCATCCACAAGTCAACCACAACTTGGGAATTCCCAATCTCTAACACTATGATCACACCAATGACAACATCAACAATGAATCCCAAAAATCCTTCCATAAAAGTCTCTCAAACATGGGCTGAATCACTCCTAAAATTCGTCCCATCCTAATGCCATCAACTCCATAACTACCCCATCGGTCAAGTCAAACCAAAACTCTTCTCAGGGAACGATCTAATCGAGCTTGATATCGGGTAAACCAAATCATGCCCAAGATGGTGTCTAAATCACACATGTCCAACCAAATCAAATCTACCGACCTCAACACACTACACACATCCATAACACAATCTCGACAACCCTAGTCAATTCGACCAAAAAACCAACAGAAAGCGAAACCATCAACTTACTATCAAAGAACTCCAAGGGCATAAGAAAAGCATCCCAAAAACAAAGGGAAGTGGATGAATGTGAAACACCAGAGTCAAACAACACCCATGCAAGAACAAAGAAATGTTAAGCATACCTTGCACTACAACTAGGGAAGCATCAGTATCCTCCCGAGTCAGAGCATACGCTTTCCCTGGCGCTACCTGCCGTCCAGCAGAAGACCCTAGTGTCTTTTCCTTCGTGGTCGTCTGCGGAACAAACTGCTGGGGCAGCCTCTGACCCATGGAAGCAGAAGCTGTAGGTCGTCCCTGCCCCTGAAACTGAGATGGTGGAAGGTGTTGTTCATGGGAGCCACTCCGTCTCATCGAACTCTGCTGCTGACTGAAACTCTGACCTCCTCCAGATCTGCATGAGGAAACTCTGTGTCCTGGTTGCCAACATGCATGGCAAATGATGCGCATACCGTCACAACGTACCCCGAACGAGTGAGAACTCCCACAAAATCTACAAGTCGGTTTATGAGCCTGAGATGATCCTAACTGAAACCGAGACTGGGTCTACTGTGACCCTTTCTCCCATCCTCCCTTCTTCCCTTGGCTAGAAGATGAAGTCTCTTTAAATCTCTTGGGGTTCAAACCCCTCGGAAAGAAAACACCTCTCTCTACTCCAGTGGCCCCACAGACCATGTCCGTCAAAGATGTGCAACGAAGCCCTCGAATGGTGACCATTCAATCGGGGTTCATCCCCTGAAAAAATAAAAACATCTTGTCCTCCTCGGTGGATAATAACTCTGGGGTAAAACGTCCGAGCTCGTGAAATCTCGCCTCATAATCGACCACTGACATTTCCCTTTGTCTCAAGCTCAGATGCTCTGACTTCTTCTAAGCCCTCATCTCAGCAGTAAAATACTTCTCCTCAAACCCGGCAAGAAATACAGCCCATGTCAACTCCTCAGGATGGGCCTTAAACCTCCTTTCAAAGCCCATCTACTAAAACTCAGCTAACTCCCTCAACTGATAGGAAGCCAGTGAAACTTTATGATCCAACGGGCAACCAATCCTCCTCAGAACTCTCTCTATACCCATCAACCAATTACTAGCATCCACCGGATCAGTAGAGCTAGCAGTGAACAATGGGGGTCCAACCCTAAAAAATCGGTCAAAGAGTCTCCCCTAAAAGTCCTCGTCATCATAAACCACCACTACAGGAGCTGGAGCAGGTGATACTCTCCTAGGAGCTCGAGCAGGAATGGGGTCAACCCTCTCTGGTCTACGGATCTCAAACTCCTCTGTCTCATCATCATCCTCCTCCTCATGGTCATGAAGGTTCTCTCTAGTGTGGGCATCCTCTCTCTGTGCTCGGAACTGCCTAATCAAGTGCCACTCCTCATCTGACCATGGATGAAAGTGTAGGCATTCACAAGCTAGAAAACAACACATAAATGCATAAAAAACAAATACCATAAGAGAAATCATGAAAACATACCTATCGGATGCCGGGAGACGGTGCCTCATTCTAGAAAAATGAAAACAAGACTCAAAAGTCTACATTCAAAAACCATTCGAAATAGAGTCGAATCGGTAATGAACCGACCGACTCTGATACCAAAAATGTAACACCCGAAACCGGGTGCCACCGGCGATAATCCATGGGGTAATCCACGAGTCATTGAAGCCAAAAGGGTGAAACAAATACCAATCAAAATCCAAATCATGCGAAAGGAAGATCAAACCATCATGCTAGATATCACAAAAGTATATATATATAAATCATGCTCCACTACTCCTACCTCGGGAATCAAAACCATCAAACACAGCCATTGAGTCTAACAGAAGTCAGAGTATGCCAAAACAACATGATATACAACGGAAAGAAACAAATAAGATCCTAAGGTCGTCACAGTTCCCCGCCGCATCCATCTATCAAATCAGGAGTCACCTGCCAAAATGAGCAGGGGTAAAATCCGTCAGCCATCACTAGTTGGTGAGATGAGAAACGGATAATTAGTAAATGGTA